>JAVQKC010147220.1:0-10728 GCA_036025475.1 Philypnodon macrostomus | reverse complement strand
CTACTACTACTACTACTACTACTACTACTACTACTACTACTACTACTACTACTACTACTACTACTACTACTACTACTACTACTGTATATGTATACTTATACATTTTTAGATTATTCAATTAAGACAAATTTGTATTTTTGACTAATCTAAATTGATGTGTTGTTTGATGCATTAAGTGTCCTAATTTAATCTTATTGCATCTTCCAAAATGTTCTCAACTGTTTTACTACTTTATCCTGAACATTAAAACTATATTCACCAGTTGAGCATTTCTATTTGGAAATCCCATTTAATGTCATTTCCCCCGGTTTTCGACTGTCACTTTATTGACATTAGTTAGTGACACAGACTGAGTAGCTATCAATCCGGGCATGTTAGCGGGGAAGCTTAGCAATTGTTTTTAAATAGGCTGAAGAAGTATGTAAACAGTGACGGTGTGGAAGATGCAGAAGATGGTGGAGGTAGTTATGTGTGCAGCCGTGGTGCTGGAATGACATGCATGAACAGCAAAGCGAGCAAGGGGAAAAGATGGCTTTGCCATTCACTTTGAAGCCTGCTCCACTTCTGTCTGTCTTATGTAACCGAAAAACGAAGAAAAACAAGTGCCAAAAAACTCAACAGGGCTGAGAGGAACAAACAGACAGCACTTATGTTACCAGACTTAAATACTGTACAGTGTCTCTGTGTCACAGGCTCCCATAACCTTACAGAAGACACACTAATCAACTACTATAAGAATCTGGCAAACTGAAGCTATATATATATATATAAAACTAATTTGTTGTTATATTAACCAGTTATGGCTGTTGTAGTTGTGGCAGCTGAGATTGTGGGTTCAATCCTCAGGTCAGCCAACACACAGCCCCCCTAAATGGAGATTGCATTTCTTCACCATCTAACTGGCCACAAAGTGTACCCCAACTAAGGCCTATGGTTGCTGGGATAGGCAATCCCTAACGCAAATATGTAGAAGATGGAAACATTCATAGAAGGGAACTCAGACAGGACACATTTTACATAGAGTATAGAGTTCTACAGTACACACGTCATAAAATATTTAGAAACATTTAATTTTACATGAAAGTAAAATATGTCTGACTTTTTGTGAATGGTATATATCAACTATAGCCATAAAACAACTCTACATAAGCCCCATTAGGTCCACCTGTGATACTCATCACTGTTCATCTCCTCTTCATTAATCCATAAAGACCTCAGACTGAGGGGCTTAACCTTCTTTCAGCACCAACCATCACCGCAGCACTTAGACCAACACCTCCAACACCACTGGCCTCTCTGTGCACCTTTGTTACTTTTTATGACAATCAATCTTCATGTTGTCATCGTCGCCCACCGCAGCCCATGTTGCTATGGAGATGAGTGCATGTGAGCCGAACTGTAACCGCGGGGAGAACTGAGGCGTGGAGGTGCGTGTGTGTGTGTGTGTTTGTGTGTTGCATGTGTGTGTTGTGTGCACAGTTCATCTTTAATTGCCATCTGCAATCTGCATCCTGAACATAGTCAGTAATTCGAGAAGCCCAGCGTGGGGTAAATAGCCGAGACTCATTTACAAGTATGTTAATGCACTTTCTCTCCTCTCTGTGTCGTCCCCGGGCGATCCTATGCTCTTCTCCTCTTTCTCCATCCCACAGACAAATCAGCACTTTACTTGACCCTAACCTTTCTATCATCAGAGTGATCAAAAACATATTAAGATACTCCTAAAATTTCACTGGCACTGCATAACCCTGGAATGGAGTTAAATGAGGTCCAAACTGGGCTTAAACTAAGACTAAACCAGGACTAAACATGTTTAGTACTTTGGGTTTAGCTTCGATCCACCAAACCAGCTGCACTTGTGTAATGTGTATCAAATGAAATTGCTTGAAAATATGTGAATCTGCCGCATTTTTCCCTCTGCAATTTACTCAGTGTGAGAAGGCTCGTGGTTATTTCGGCCTCCGTCTCTTCCCTCTTTCCTTCCGATTGTAACTACAGCCTTCAACTCCTGAAGTGTGTTATTAGTATTAAACAATGGCAGGCATTTTAACCACCAGCTTTACTTTCCTTAATAACTACCTTCTGTGGTAATAATGACTCCCTTTAAACAAAAGAGAAACTGCAGGATTCAAGGCAGGGTGCAGCTGGGGCTGTGCACAAGCCCTTTGTTGAATATTTATGTGTAGGGAGTTGATCAGGAGCCCTACAGACTACGACTAGGAAGAAAAAAATATATATACTTTTGAATGAACTAAAAGTCTGTTTTTGCACAACACACCTCCAAATGATTCTTAATAACATATAATAAATTATATGGGGTGGATGCATATCCTGCCTCTTTGCAAGGATGTTGTGGATCGCTCTTGATACAACCTCTGAGTGGAGTCCCCATGTTCTCCGTGTGTTACTGTAGATATTCTCATGCAATTCTGGCCGCCTTCCCTCAACCGCATGCGGAGTCTGGAAAAAATAGAATCCTTGCCTATTTCTTCTGAAGCGCCGGATCCGGACACGTACAACACCTCAGCTGGTGTGAATGAGCACAGACTTCAATGGTTTCTTTTTCCCCGGGAGCTTCTGCGGGGCCCGTTCCGTATCTGTACAGCAGTCAGTGTGAATTAGGGGTAAGACTCGTAGCTGCTGGGATAGACAGCAGGCCCCCTAAAGCCCCTAAATAGAAAGGTGAAGAAATGGAAGAAAGACTTTAACATATTACTAAAATCAAAATAGCAATAATTTAGAATACAATTATCTAAAAAGTAATCTTTCACAAGCAAAATCTTTCATGTCTCAGTTTACTCAAGTAGATCAGTCCAACTAGAAATATGTGCATTCAACTACCATGGACTATTTCACATTGATATCTCAAATACAATCTATAATGTGTGGATTAAAGCTGGTAGAAGCATGTTTTTGCAATAAGCTTATGGAAAAAATACAGCATCTCGACAAAACCAACGACTTTTTTCACTACAATGTGAGTCGAATGCTCATCATTTCATTGGACTGATCTACTTAAGTAAACTGAGACTATGAAAGATTTTGCTTGTGAATGATTACTGTGTCAGTAGAGCACCGCTTGACTTTTCTCAGTGTATATGTTCTTTTGTCTCCACTGAAGAAAGTTCCTCAAACAATTTAAATGTAAAGACTTGATCACGCCTAATAATGGACCACCTTAAATACCATGCTAATAATATGTCCTTTTCAACACCGGAGACAATGCCCGCCCAACCTCTGTCTGCTGACTCGTTACTATAATAATCTCCTTTCTAGTCGGTGAACATAATTTCCCGTATAGTCATTGCCTTTCTGAATGCATGCGTTCCCCTATTAGAGATAGCATGACCTTTGGTGTGTTGGCAGTTCCACTTGTGACCTTCACCAAAAATGAAGCAGACTGCAAAACAGCTGTGTATTGAGTGGAGCATAATGTGGGGCTAAAGTGGCCACCTTGATCAGGTTGAGTCAAAGAGAGTTATTACCAGTCTTTGTTCTGAAGTGGAAAATGAGAAAATTAGTCACCTTTACGTATGCACCGGTGTATCAGAGCTTTACACGGACTCTCCTGACCTCGCCTCGTGTTCTCCAGCGGGGAGAACACGCACACCAGATTATGTCGTGTTTCCCAAGTAATCTGTCACTTTCGCTCTGTCTCGCCGTTCCTTCTCATCTCGTCCTTTTGCCGCTCGTTGGTTTTTGGATTTCGGCTCCTGTTTTCTTTGCTTGACTTCAATTTATATCTCGGTGTGATTTCTTTTCTTCTATTTCACGGAATGGTTAAGTTTGTAAATGTTTTGTGCCCTGTTTAGAAGCGTGTAAAATGTTTGGTAATGTGTATTAGTATGAGATTGCATGCTCAAGTCAGATCATTTACAGCGTCATGGGTTTTTTTCCGTTTTTGTCCCTTACCCTTTATATAGTGTTTGTCAATGATCAATAGTTAATGTACTTGAGTTGAAGCACTTGACAAGCACATTTATAGCCAACTGGTGGGTAAATGTTTTAACCATTAATCTTGAGCCCTTTCCATCGTTAAAGAGAACCAAAATATTTTTTATTACTAACGCATTCTGGTTAAGAGTAAGTATATTTTGCTCTATTATGCTATAGGGGGGAAGAGTTTTTTACTATTATAGAAGTCATTTATCAAAAACCTACCATTATTTTGTGGCCCATTTGAGCAGGTGCACCATGGCTTTCTCTCAAATAGGTCTCAAAGGTTTTGGCCACAAAATGGGCAATATCCGCCCATGGACTGGAATTTCTAGGTCTTCTGGGACAGTCCTTTCTGGGCTTCATGTAATACCGCAATTAGCCATTTGTGGAACTGGCGACAAGGCAAAGGGGGCAGTTTATCATTCAGCTTTTACACCAGATTCATGGCGTGTTACAGAGAAATTGATAATACTTTATTTTACATAGCCCGTATGCTACATTGTATCTACGTCATTAAGTACAATGTAATACACTGTGTAATAAACTGTAATAACGTGTAACTACATTGTACCTAACCCCAACCCTAACCTTAACCATTCTGTATGAACAATGTAGTTACATGTTATTACAGTTTGTTCCACAGTGTATTACATTTTACTTAATGAGGCAGATACAATGTAGTGAAGGGGAATGTAAAATGTGATCTACTTTTACAAATAAATAAATTCTTCTACACTATTTGAACTAAAACCCCAACCATACTTCTGTGTGACTGAAAACGCAAATTAGCTAAACCGAGTAAAACTGCATGTGTTTGAACTCACACTGAACACTGCAATGGTATGCTGAAGTACATACATTATTTGAAAATGTAAAATGATAACAGCTAAACAGAATTAGTGCAATAAAGATTGAAATCTAGCACTTCCATTTGGTTCAGTTTGGCCGAGTGTAATATACGTAGAGCTTAATGGTATTTATTGTCACTAATAAATGTATTTGCTCCTATTGTACAAACATACATACATTCTACTGCACGTCCCAGTAAATAACAATGTAACAATTTCCTGCTATGACATGTGATTTTGATTGTGATTGTTTCCATTTGTCTGCAGTGATATAGTTGTGATATGTGTGGTGCTGTGTGCTGTGGAAATGTACAGAATGGTAATGATATCCTACAGCAGAAGTTCCAGTCGTGCAGCGATAATCATTTCTACAGGATTAAGTCCTGACCCACATCGGCCCAACATATTAGCATTCAGAGAGAGCACTGCGGCACACCAGACTCCAAACCGGCAGCTCATAGGATAGCTGAGAAGGAAAGGGAAGAGGGAAAGGGAACGTAGAGGGAATAACGTGAGAAAAAACAGCTCTTATGTTGGAAGTAAACATGGTCGAGCTGCTCCAAACTTCTCTCATGAAAAGATGCACGCCTGTGTGGCTGCAACAGACACACCTTATTTAAAAAGACATGGACTGAACAAAGCAGAGGATGTAGTGAAAAGAGCGTTAGTAATACTACTCAACCCATATGACCCAACATATGGGTCTTTGAAGCAAAGTCCTACAAATATAATAGGAAATTACTTTGCACATCAGCCCAACAAACTTTAAACACACCCACACAAGACCAAGGGCCGAAAAGCAGTGTGCGGGATTCCTCTTTTTCCAATAAAAATATACAAAGATATCTCTCATACTGTATTTAACAGATATGATGAGCATTTGGAAAATTATAAATGGACATTATATCCATGTATGTACACATTAGATGATTTCTTCAGACCACCTTTACCATTTCAAATTGTAAGACTTGATGGCACAGTTTTGAAGTTTAGCAAACAGCTTTTCAGTAGGCCTCTTTTGGATCTATCATTTGCATTCGTAGTGGGTGTGAGCGTGCAGCAGATGGGTTGTCGAAATAAAGAAAACTCTGAACCACTGGCCCACTCACTGTGCCCTTGAGAAAATCTATTAAAGGAAAATTGAACATGTTTTTCATGACCACTGTAGTATTTTTTTTATCAGTCAATTTGTTTACCGAGCACTAGATGCAATTATAGGCCCATATCTGTGGCCCTTTAGTAATAGAACAGATTAACTGAATAATAAAGAATATAGTTTTAGTGTACCAATAATTTTCTAAAAATGTCATTGTGATGGCTGCCCTTGCCCCGCAATTAACTTGGGCTGACCTGCTGCCAGCCCTTCTGGTATGGGCGTGAACCTCTAACTCACCTGGGCGTGACCCTCTGACTCCGCCTGGGCCTGAACTACAGCAGCCATGTTCGAGGGGAGGTTTAGGTTATTTGTTTATTTAGTTGTTTATTCAGCTGTTTTGTTTTGATTTTCCTAGTATTATTTCTTTTGTTAAGTTGCTAATTCTAACTTCCATATTTAATCTTATTTACTTTATTGTCTAATGTCTCATTGTGTAGACTTTGTCACCCCCAATTATGTCTTGGTCTGATCAGCCAGTTTAAAACACTCACTGTTTGTTCCTTGTGAGGTTAGTTGTTTTATGTTCTGTCTGATTACTTTATTTCAATTGGCTGAAAAAAAGCCTTTAGATTCAGGTTTTTTGTACCTGTCGGTCCATTACAGTCATAAAAATAGGTAAGTAGCTTTTTTTATTAGTTTACAAAATGGGAAAGTGAATGTCCAATCATTCTGAACACACTTATGTCCAGAGGTTATTTCACCAAATATATATTTTTATGTTAATCCTAGTTATATATAGTGTTAAAATCTGATCTGTGGATGAAGATTGTTACCAACTAGAAGCCAAGGCATAAGCTTAACGTAATATACGCTAAAAATCTTGCACCCAGACAGTGATTCAGATGCACACCAAAAATGAAGAATTTCTAGCTCACTGTACATTTTGTAATACAGCACAAACACCAAAGTTGTTTATTTTGAAAGCTTTACTGAATGTCTTAGCACTTAAAATACTTGAACACTTTTGAACCTCATATAGAAAAAGAATTGCTGTCAAGAGCCTGACTGTCATTTCTAGTCTACATGTGATTGAGGCTTGTGTATGTTTACCAGTGAATCTCAGGGCCACTTGACACTGAAATGAATGACCACACCGACTCACCGGTAATACCTGCCTCTTTATACAATCAATTAGAGTACAGCATACAAGCCTTTCCTGTTGTCACACACAGAATAATCGCTTACGCTTCCCCCAAGCCCAATGGACCATGGCTGAATGTGCCTTATTGTATATTTTAGTGACGGGATGCTACTTATTCATCATTTAAAGATTGCCCAGTGTGGTAGGTGTGTGTTTTTGTTTTGTGTGCGGGGTTGACTTTAGATGTTGTTTTTTCAGATGATATTGTATGCGTATGTTGCACACTGCACGCCTGCTCAGCATAAAATACATAATACATTTTCTCAGGCGTGGATGCAGATGATACATATTGTCTTGTGCTCATTGGATTAAACATCTTAAAGTCATATTTGTAAATTGCCTGTGCAAGAAATCATGCAGATGCAATCCTAATTTTAATTTTGTCTGCATAATTGAAAACCCTTTTTTCTGTCTTTGCTGGTAGAGACAAACTCATGGAAGATAAGGTGAACTTTGCAGTTTCTATAGAAACCAGAGCCCTAGCTGTATTCTTTTATAGTAATGATCCTCGGGGACAAACACAGAAAAGTGAAAATAAGGTTTGATATGATGCATTTTGATGTTTCCCTCTATAAAGATTTATGAAGGAGAAAATGCCACACCGGTGCAATATTGGATTATGAAGTGAAGTCATAGTGACAGAACTCATTTAAGAAGATTTGTGGGACATGTATGATCATATACATTCTATGGATGCACATGCAAATGCACACACAAAAATCAAAGCTTCGCCCTCACAGGAAATCATTGTCGTAATTAAGATCCTGCCGCGGTCTCTTGTCTCAGCTCTGATTGGCTAAGTCTCAGCCTGGGAGAAATGCACTAGCGGGTAGCGTCATCAGCTTGTGTTAGAGTGTAAACTCCCCAGATTCCTCCTGCCCCCTCGTCTCCTGCTACAGTCATTTGTCAGCCTCAATTTAGATTTATCAACAGGACGGCGGCGTCCCGCGGCTCTAATGGGGTCTTCACTGCAGATGCCTGGACGTGAACTTAGTGGTCAACAGTAAACACGTGGTCAACAGTAAGCACGTATATTATGTGCTGGATAAAGAAACCAAAAATGCAGCATCTCTCCTCGGGAAGTGAAAATGTGTGACTCGTTTGTGGAGATAAAAGAGAATTTGTAAATGAATTCCTTAGATGTGTAATTCTCCAGACAGCCTGTGTGTTTGTGAAGCGCCAAGCATGTGCAAAACTCCAGAGGCCAAGCACCAAAAAAAAATCTAAATTTGAGCATATACTTGTTCAATTAGTTTTAAATGGAACACACAAATCTCACTGGCCACATTATTAGGTAGCTCTTTTTATAAAGTCTCACCTGCTTCATGTTTCATGCTGGCTCTTTAGAGGTTCTACTGTAGATCATCAACACAGTATTTTTGTCCACAGAAGTGCCTCTCACTGGATAATGTGCATTTTTCAATCCATTCCATATAAACCTTAGACATAGTTGTTTGTGAAATATTCAGAATGGTCCATCTGGTGCCAACAAAGTCACTCCATTCTGATTCTTGGTTTGAACTTCAGCTTTTAACTTGAAAATATGTGCATTAGTAAATTAATAAATAGGACAGGCTCATTAGCTATTTCAGCTCACAAACAGGTAAATGCTTCTACCTAACAAGGTGGCCAGTGAGTATGGATACATAGGGGAATAAATGAATCGTTTTCAAGGTATAGAACAAAAAGCATATGTGGAATTTTCACTTATTATTAGGGATTTGACAGAGCCACTGATGTGACGTGAGCGCAAGTTCTACATGAAACACAACTGAGACAGTAATTGTTGCCACTAGCAACCAGAACAACTGTTGATCATCCGCCACCACTGCGCTCCTTATCTGATTATGAGCCTACTGTTTTTATTTGCACATTTGCATGAATTTTTTGTTAGACTTAGGACTGCGTAAAACATTTAGAGAAGAGAAGAGTCATGTTGATTGATGAAGCAGATTAAATAAATTGAATTAGTTGAGTTAAGGCCTGCTGTTTAGTGTATTGTGTTTTCTGCTGTAGGAATGTTGGAGTTTTTTGTAGTTTTTAATTTTAATTTAATAATCAACTTTTGGGCACCGTTTTCCTTGATTAAGTATTCCAGCAACTTTGGGCCTTTGGTGGACAACGCACAGTCAGTAGCAGAGCTGTCAACCATGGGACAATATAGAATCCTAGCACATACAGTACATGTCATTGGATGGAGGGAGGAAGCCAAAGTACCTTGAGTAAAATTCTTACAGGAGGTCGTCATTAAAGGGAAATGGAAAGTGGTACGTTTGCCTTAAAGGTGCTTGATTTTAGCTTTAACATGAATCAAAATCGTGGCCAGTAATCTAACATTGGCTATTTTCTCCCCAGTACTTTTCCTTGTCATATCACACAGTTTGACTCCCAAGCTCTTTCTCACCACCCATCTCTCTTTGCTCTAAACATCTCCACTTCATACTTTTTTTCTCTCTCTTTGTGTTGTCATGTTTCTAGCCGGTTGCACTTATTTCCTCGTTGGTCCAGTGTTTTTGCAGAGGGCAAAGTTGCGCTGACTTCCTCCAAGTCTCAGAGAGAGCGATGTTTAGAAGCATGGCGCCTGCTGTCATAGCGAGAACACTTGAAGTCTCTTTGGTCTCATTTTGACCATAAAAGGAGATTTCGCATGAATCTACACTGGTGGGAAAAGCAAGTCCCCAAACCCTCTGGCATAAAATGAAAGCGCACGAAAGCAAAGGAAGAATGGAGCCTTGCAGTGCTGATAAGACAAGACTAACAAAGACACTTTTGTAGGAGAGAAAGTGACTACAGTTTCTTAATGTTTGAGGGAGACTTTGCTGGAGTTCAAAGAGGTCACCGAGTCAATAGTTCACAACAGGCAGAAAGCATTTCAAGGAATCCCCCTAATGAAGCTGAGATGCACAACAATGGCCAAATAGATGATTACACGGAAAGCATTTTGCAATTTGTGGATCGAATTACTGTGAAAATAAAGCATCCGTTATGAATGAAAAACAAAATCTGACCACAGTGGCGCAGTTCCATGGACACAGCTCCTATTATGTCACCAAAACGGGACAATTAGAGATGAAAGGAGAGACAAAAGGCAAGGGCCCGGCTACCTGCTCGCAGAGGTCGTCATTTGGAGCGGTAATTAAAGGGCTTACAAGTCCCGTTGCATCATTGTGAACAAACGGTTTGAAGACGAAGCATGATTCCTCCTCTGTTAAACGCTCTCGGGCTTGTGATGGTAATTAAGGGCTTTTCTCTTGAGCGGGTCGACCATATTAGGAACAGCAGCGACAGTGCAGGGGCCTCAATTCTGACCAAAGCATTTCAATTTATTCTGATTTTCCATCTTCATTCCTCCCACAACTGTCACATATTTGCAATGCATGGCAGAACATTTCCAGTTTGATCTTCCATGAGTGGTAGCCATGGACTTTATGTTTTCACATTTTAGTTCAAATGGTTGTTTTATAAGATTCTGTAACATTGCAAGATAACACAAACCAGCCACAAGATGTCTAAAAATCGAATGCTTATGTAGGAGGACACTCATGGACTCACGCAGTACCCATGATGTGGAGTCGCTCATCTGGAACCACTCTTCCATTCGGAGATCAGAACACTAAGATTTGTTGCCACTTGGGAGTTACAGC
>JAVQKC010147187.1:0-27575 GCA_036025475.1 Philypnodon macrostomus | reverse complement strand
AACTAACTAACTAACTAACTAACTAACTAACTAACTAACTAACTAACTAACTAACTAACTAAATCTAAATTTGTTAAAATCGCGTTTAATATTCTGAAGTCATTTTAACTAATCTAAATATTTGTAGATGTTGCAGCTCAGTGTTTGGGTCTGAGATTTCTTTGTATATAATTGTTGACTCTTTTAGGTGGACGAGAAGCTGCTTCCCGCCCTGGCTGCCACAGACCCCCTGGTCCTACCCGGTCCGGACCAGTCCACCCCCTCGGGCCCTGTCCCGGCTCACACCAGCAGCAGCGCCAGCGACGACCTCAGCCTGCTCGCCCACATGACCAGCTGCGGTTCTGACCTAACACACAGTCATGCTACAGGAGAGCTCCCTGAAGATGGGCTCTTTAAAATCCAAAGCCCTCTCGCCGACATTAGCTCCATCGCCGAGGCCGAGAGTCAAGCGCAGGGGGCCAGGCCGGACTTTCCCGAGGGAGAGGGTGCATCCGGGGTAGAAGGAGAAACCATCGGGCTTAAAACTGGGGGGGACACGGCCAGCACAACATCTGATACTGAGAGGTCTGATGATGGTAAAGACAAGGACACCAAAAAGATCCAAACTACTGCAACAACCCAGGTGTGTATATGTATTGATGCTTTATAGGATAGAAATAGACAACATAAAAAATATTGATGTTTTAAGTGACATTTTTGGTCTTATAAGCACTAGTATTTGCTGTACAGAGGAAGCAAGTTGCAACAATCATTTGCTCTCCTTTGACATTTTGCAGGCCCTCCATGGTCGCTCTGCGGCCCAGTTGGAGCGGGACCTTCGAGTTGATTTGGGTTTCAGGGGGATGCCAATGACAGAGGAGCAGCGCAGACAGTTTAGCCCGGGCCCACGGACAACTATGTTCCGTATCCCAGAATTCAAGTGGTCCCCGATGCACCAGCGGCTGCTCACCGACCTGCTGTTTGCTCTGGAGACTGATGTGCATGTGTGGAGGAGGTGAGGGGGTTTATAACAATGGGTTCTATAACAATGAATGCTTTGATACATTTAATGCATTAAGCTATGCTCTAATTCCACATCCTGAATATACAGGTATACGACGTTAGATTTTATGTGATGTGTTTTCTCGGCTGACCTGAGATTCTTGTTGTTTTCAGCCACTCCACGAAGTCTGTGATGGATTTTGTGAACAGTAATGAAAACATCATCTTCGTGCACAACACCATCCACCTCATTTCTCAGATGGTGGACAACATCATCATTGCCTGTGGAGGCATCCTTCCTCTGCTCTCTGCTGCCACCTCCCCCTCTGTAAGTGGCTCTACTCCGCCCCTCAGTGGTAGGAGGGAAAACTGCAGGTCCAACAATAAAGAGTTTTACACTGATGCTCTGTGTATTTTTGCGTGAGAAATGACTCAGAAAGAGTAGAGATTTCAAAGTGAAAAATATAATTCAATTTCTTATTTCTTTTTAAAGAATTAACTCTGAACTAACACATATACATTATTTGGATGGTACTTAATTTGCCTCTTTATTTTACGTCTTGCTCTTTCTTTACCTCTTAAGGGTCCCTGTATAATTTGATCTCTTTATTTTAATAGATTTCTATTTCTTTTCTCTGTGTTATGTGTATTCTGTGTATTTGTCTTGTGTGTGTTTGGTCTGTTCTTGCATGTGCAGAGTTCTAAGAGTAGTGCCAACACTGTAAGTTGCAGTTTCTTACTCTTTTTACTTCCTCTCATTGTGACTGACACTAACCCTCGCTTGTGCGACATTCATAGTGTTTCTATTTGTTGTGATCTTTTGCTGCTAAATAATACTCCCTTTTATGCTTTTTGATCTTGCATGCACTCAGTTTAAGCATTTTTAGAATGAATAATTTAGTATTATTATGTGGCATTTCTTTATCTATTGGTCACAAAAGTAGATTAAAAGTTATGGGATATACAAGCATTACATACATGTAATTGAAAAGTGTGAGAAAAGCATGAGAATGAGCTCTAAGTCTTTGGGGGTGTCATCTGCTAAGCCTGTCCTATTTGTATCAACACTAAAGAAGGCAGGAGGAGCGGGACCCTACAGAGGGTCAAAGGGCGAGGAGGTGACGCCTCTTCCTGGGGCAGCAGGCGCAGGGGGTGAGGTGCGTAAAGAGCCTGGGACGCCTACACCAGTAGAAGAGCTAAGAGCACCAACCCGAGCCCTTATGTCTCACCTTGTGTGTGTGTTTATCCCCAAATGTCTGTGCTCAGCTGATCCTCTGAGCTGCACCCTGTTGACTCTTCACAGCCCTGCACATCCTTACTGCTTACTCAAGCAGACACAGCACTTGGTTTGATGCAAGTCTTTACCCCTGTCATGCACCTCTGGGTTCTCAGTGTGGACAACCTGAGATTATGAAGATGTGATGTTCTTGTATGTCTATAAATACAAAAGTCATTGTACTGCCATCACCCGTGTGTCATCAGGCTGTACTGTGTGTTGTGTAAACACCTCACGTTACCAGAATGTGTCATTTATGTACTTGACCCAGCATGATTCAAGGCTGCCTGGATTGTCTATTGGTGTGTACACTATAGTCATGAGTGCGATCTACTGATGACTTTGTTAAGACTAGACATGTTGAAAACTCAGTGAGATACTGCTTGTTGTCTTCTGTCATAGTTTTCCCCTGAATAACCATGAAGACTGTGTGTTTGTCACTTCCACAGACTGAGCTGGAGAACATTGAGGCGACTCAGGGCATGTCCTCTGAGACAGCAGTCACCTTCCTGTCACGTCTTATGGCCATGGTGGATGTTCTTGTATTTGCCAGCTCCCTGAACTTCAGCGAGATCGAAGCAGAGAAAAATATGTCATCCGGGGGCCTGATGAGACAATGTCTCAGACTGGGTGTGTTATTTCACAGATACAACTCTAGAAATTTGTTTGTTATGAGCTGCTAATATTCAGAGACAATAATGCCTTATCATAATTCAAGTCATTATTGTCTACTCTTTAATGTGTGCTACTACTTACTACTTAAATGAAAAAAGTATCAAATGAAACCCCTATGTCTCATTCTTACCTGTCTGTGCTCTTAGTTTGTTGTGTAGCTGTGAGAAACTGCCTGGAGTGCCGACAGAGACAGAGAGACCGAAGCTGTAAGTCATCTTTAACCAGCAGCAAGTCACAGGATAGTCTGCACAGTGCCTCCACCACCAGCAAGGTAACACACAGACACACATTTTCAAAAATCGCCACGCAAATATGAATCAATGTAAGAAATGAAAGACAGACCACGTTTAATAACATATATTTCTTTTTTTAGCAGGATCCAGACAGACTTTTGCAGGATGTAGACATCAATCGTCTTCGGGCTGTGGTTTTCAGAGACGTGGTATAATATTTTCTTTTCTATACTGATAAATGGGGTGTCTGTGGTCTTTAGGAAAATTTCATTTATTGCCATTTTGCAGTTGAAATTGGACTGGCTAGATATCCCACGCCAAATAATTGCCAAACTTAAAGGGGCCCTATTATGATATTATGGTAACTCCCTAAGCTTGGAAAAATGTATAAGACAGGGCCTCTATTTTTGATTGCAAATACCTGATAAAATGTACATGCTAAATGAGCTAAAAGTTTAGAAGTTTACTATGTGGTGCTATAACTAGAATTTCATTAGTAATTCTTCAAAAATTTAGTATTGTTAAAAGTGCAATTTTGTGCTAAAATATTGTGTATACTAGTCTAAACGAGTCTAAATTTGATCTAAACTGTTGTTTTGCTTTTTAGGATGACAGTAAACAAGCCCAATTCCTTGCATTGGCAGTCGTCTACTTCATCTCAGTTTTGATGGTGTCAAAATACCGGGACATTTTGGAGCCGCAGCGGGAGATTGGCAGGTCCACAAGCCTATCAGGGAGAAGCATACGTCATGAGATCAACTCCCCGACCAGTACAGGTGATGTTTCATTGACTTTCTTTTTCTCAGTTTTACAGCTTAGATGAGTCACTCTTGTAGCGCTGGTGGAGTGACTGTGGGATAAAAACAGCGCCTTTGTCGAGAACATAAAAACTGTGAAAGAAATACACAGAAGAATGAGTAAGACTTGAAAAGAAAGAGGAAATGACTGATAAGCAAAGTTAAAAATAGATGATGTGTTCATCTGTAGCAAGTTATAAATGAACTCAGCATGGGGTTTCATATTCTAGCCATTTTTGTGCATCAAGTATTTTTTCTTGCATAAGAGAATTGTATTATTATTTTTCTTTTGATTTGCTCCATTACATCCCAAGAGAGATACCTTTTTGTAAATACATATTGATTATTTCACGGCTATACGGCTCTTAATCCATTCCATTTTATACAACATGAACCGATAACAATTGTAATTGAAGAACAAACGTGTCAAGAACCTACAACTTTGAAAACAAGGCAACATGAAGAAAGCATAGAGACCCACAATATACCGCCTGCACTAATTGTAGCTCTTATCTCTTCCTGCAGAGCACCCATCCACAGCCTTCTCAGACCGGGACAAGCAGACCCCCACCCCAGTAGACGATTCCCCCCGAGCCGGTCTCCCTCACACGGACTCGGGCATTGGAGAGGAAGGCCACGTGGCTGGGTCTTTAAATGGATCCGAGATGGGACTGGGTCTCGGCCTGGGCCTGGTAGGACGAGAAACAGACAGAGAAAGAGATTTGGGTGGAGCGGGCGGAGGCAGCACTGACCTCCTCTGCAGCCTGTCGGACGTCCGGAGATCACAGGAGAGTCTTCTGGATTCGCCGCACAATCCAAGCTCCACCCCCAACTCCAGTCAAGCCCCGCCTTCATCTATCTCCAGCATTAGCCAAACAAACAAAGGCATTAATGTTAAGGTAGGGCTCAAATCACCAGTGTTGTTATTCACAGATTCTTAGTTTCTACTTTTTTGTCATATGTACTCATAATATCATACCAGTAAATATGCGATGTATGTCATTTGTAGACCTGATTTATGTGCTACTGCTAATATAGACCTATTAGATTTTAGACTTGATGCTATAATCTATGCTAGAGCTTCAAAATGTTGAAATGACGAACCTCCCATTTTTTTTTGTCTCCTAATATTTTCCTGTATAATTTGCAGGAGATCTTGAAGAGCCTGGTGGCAGCTCCAGTTGATGGGGGTGAGCTTGGACAGGAGTCAGGGCCCACTCCGTATCACCCTGACCCTGCCCTCAAGACACACCCCATGCTGCCTATGCAGTTCCACTCCTTCGACAGGTTTGTATTGTGCTTCACCTATAAGAAAATCAAACAGTA
The DNA here is from genome assembly GCA_036025475.1 of Philypnodon macrostomus. Classification (NCBI taxonomy): domain Eukaryota; kingdom Metazoa; phylum Chordata; class Actinopteri; order Gobiiformes; family Eleotridae; genus Philypnodon; species Philypnodon macrostomus. The sequence continues at coordinate 22,287 of JAVQKC010147187.1, read as the reverse complement.
TTTATAAATGTCAGATCTTATGACACAGAATCTATAGATACTTTTAATAAAAAATAAAGTGCTGGTGAGAATGCTGTTTGCTGAAATGCTGAAAATGATTGGTCACAGAAATTGATTAGCTGGCCAACATTTAGAAGCAAGCTTATTGAGCCTAACCATAAAGCTTTCTGAACTGCATCATTTACAAACACACTGTATCTGGGCTATTGAGCTCGTTGTATTATGGAGTTAGAAGTGGGAGAGAAGAGTGTGTCAGGAGGTGGCTGGTTGAGTTAAACTGGCTTTTTCTTGCCATAGCAATTAAAATCACCAACCAAAATTGGCTTGATTATAGGTTTGAATGTCAGTGGGGTGCATGCGTGTGATTAGCTACTAGTCCATTAGATATTAGCCACATTTAACTCTTTTACCTTACCACAATGATGTTATATTTGTCTATTTTCCTGTGATTTCACGATACAGGAGCGTTGTGGTCCCTGTGAAAAAGCCTCCGCCGGGCAGCCTCTCGGTGAACACAGTGGGCACACCCACCACCAGCGGAGCAGCCACCGCCGGCAGCACACCGAACATCTTCGCTTCTGCAACAGCGACGCCCAAGAGCATGATTAACACCACTGGTGAGAGAGAGCACACATATACTGTGTCTAGAACATACTTCCTATATATGCCCTCATGCTGTGGCTGCTGCAAACAAGCACCTTACCAAACCCCAAAGTATAAAAGACAAAAAAGACAGAATGTTTTTCAGCTTTTTAAAGTTCATTGCTAACTTAAATAAACTACTATAAAACCATTGAAGCCACTAGGATGCATCATAACTGTTTGTTTAATTTTAGCCTGTTAATGGTCTGAATAAGTACATCTTACAAAGAGAAAATAAACACTTGTTGTAAGGAGGTCACTGCAGCCTCTCAGAAGCATCACTCCCATTAGATCAGTTTCAGATGGATTTTCTCCCTCAGACATATTGTACTGTATCATGTATGCATAATGCACAAGGACGGATTTGTTCCCTTGAGTGGATTGCGTGTATTGATTGCAAAGCTATTTTCACAATCTGAGCCTATTACCAGAAGACAAGCAGCGGCATGTCCACTGAAATTCCATCTAAATTCAATTCAGCTGCAACATTAATAAGTGTCCTTGGCTATTATATTGCATGCTGGTCCGGGTGATATTTGATTCATGTTACTATTTCTTTTCATTCTAGGTGCCACAGACTCAGCCTCCTCATCATCCTCCTCTTCTTCATCATTTGTTAATGGTGCCACCAGTAAAAATCTGCCCGCCGTGCAGACAGTGGCACCGATGCCAGAGGACACTATGGAGAATATGAGGTCAGACCAAAACTGTTTATGGTTCAAACATTCACTCTTCCCTTTTTATGTTGAATCCCTCCATTTTGTTTTGTTTTGATTTGTCTGTTTTTCTTAAAATCAGCCCCTTCCACTTCATTCCACGTCTTTCTTACTTTACACCAGGTCATGATGTAGTAATAAATGAACTCACTTATTTACAAACCAACTATGGAGGCTAATGTTTGTTCATGTTTTATAATAGGAAGCTAAAGTTTATATCAGTGTTGTCCTTTTGTATAGCATAATTGTATATAGCCATATTAACGACAAATACAATATGGCTATATTTTATTTTTAATTAATATATGCTTTATTAGGAACCTTTTTATTAAACATAATTGCCCCTAGTGTGTGTCTCATTGTTTATGGTGTATTTAAGCCATTGTAGTAGTCTTAATATGTTGTTAATAAGGACATGTCCTAGTTTGTGGTTGTATCTAGTAATGGTGTGTGTCTGTATTGCGTGTGGTTTGTATTGCAGTGCCTATTGTGAAGTGGCGCAGTGTGCTCTGCGCAGCGGTCTGACGCCCCCTGAGTCTTTTAGCTCTGTGACAGTTCTGCAGGCAGCCCCTCGAGATGCAGGACAGTGTTTTAGGCAAGGAGACCTCGTCCCGACCTCACGCCCCCGTCCTCCCCACACACCTGCTGCACCCGCCACTAATAAATGTTCCCAGAAAGCCATGCAAGAAATGACATATACCATTACAGCTTGTGCTATGACCTACCTGTCATTTCTGATATGGTTTTCTCCTGCACTAACACGTAACAAAGGCCTTTGTCAAGTTGTAGCTGCAAATAACTTTTAGCTTGAAGTGACTTGAGATATTGTTTTAACCTGTGCTTCATCTGTCAAACATTTACAGTGTAACAGTGTTTACAGTGTAAACTCTAGGCAAGTTAAAGCAAGTTCTGCTCCAAACACCAGTGTTCAGGTGTGGTGTTAAATAAGCATTGTCAAAGTGAGTTTTAAAACTCATTTATAACTAGATGAACTACTGCTGTTGCAATGAATACCGTCCAGATGCAAATACAGCTCCTAAATCTTACTGAACAAACGATTACTCTGATTTTTAAGTGATTTTTTTCCCCAAGTGATTTCGGGAATTGTATTACATGAGACCTTCAGTGTTACGGAGAGTGTATGGCCTCTATTACTGTAAAGAGCCCTACCTGCACTTCTGCACTGATGTTCAGTCATCCCAGACTTGTTATAAAAGTAAAATACACTATTTCCCACTATATAAAGTTAGCTGCAATAGCTGCTGTGAAGACTTCTTATCTATAGACACCATACAGCTCAACCCAACATCAATACAAACTACTTTACATTGCTAAGCTTTCTATTTATCAATGTCTGGGTAGGTGTCTTCTTCACATCCTATTCAACAAATCCATAAAGCTATTTATGCTGCATAGTATTATTTATTTCTATACCTCTGCTCAAGTAGAAGGTTTTGAAGCTATTTTTTCAGCTTCATTTATGCAATGCAGGCGTAAAAGCTTAAGAGTTAGCCTTCAAACTGTAGTGCCATCAACTTAATCCAGGCCTAGTGCGTCCTTTACACTCAACTATCATTTCATGCTTTTTGATTCTGTGATCATTTAGACTCCTGTCCGTGTGTTTTATGCTGTCTCATTTGTCCTCTTTTCTGCATGTTTTCCTCTCTCATTTATCCCTGAGTTTTCACTCATGATTTTCTAGCCTCATCTAATGCTGCTTTTTAATCTTTTCTCAGCTCTAACTTTGTTATATCTTATGCCTTACTTCTCTGCAGCATCACCACTAAGCTGGAGCGGGCCCTGGAGAAAGTGGCGCCCCTTCTGAGGGAGATTTTTGTGGACTTTGCCCCGTTCTTGTCCCGGACACTGCTGGGTAGCCATGGGCAGGAACTGCTCATAGAAGGTACAGGTGCTGTACACGGCTCCTTTTTCTCTAACTGGCGTCTCTCTGTGGAGTCTCCATTCACTGTCCTCACTGAAGTGTGTTTTGGCCTGACTGGGGCCAGGCTCAAGGCGTGCATGGATGTAGGGCGGGGCATTGTATGAATTTAAGAAACATAGCAGGAAGACTGATACTAAATGTATATAAAGGGCCATGTTTATACACATTTGGACCATTTATATTTTAGAGACTTTCAAGTGTGTTTATGGTAATGTGACCTTTATCGGAACAGGTTTTGCCGAAAAGACAATAGGTCTAGTTAGAATCTCTGTGCTGCTGTTTTGTAACTCATTCAAGCAGAACAAAGTGTAATAGCTGATTGGCACCGTGTCATCAGAAGAGCTTCCTAAAGTCATAATGAACCTATGCAAAATCAAATCCACCATTAACAAGCAGTATAGCGGCATGTGGGAGTACAGAATATTTCTTATAAAGTGCATTTACAGTCAAATTATTGTTATGATATTATTATTATTTAGAATTATTTTTTTTATTTTTTTTCACTGGTTCAAAATCTTAAGTTACAAGGTCTTATTCTGTATATACACTTTTGGCAATTATTCAAAATGTACAGCTAAATTTGAAAATATTTTGTCACATGTTTATTGGAAAAATTAAACTAAATTAATCTAATCACTAAGTTTATTTGCCCTCCCTACATGTATGACTGTGTGAGTGTGTGAGTGTCTTTGAGCTGCTTCACCCATTCCTCAAGCAGGTATGATGTCTGACCATTTTCAAATAGCTAGCTAGTCAATTTCTTCTCTTTAGACAAGATTATTCCTTGGTATATAAACGGTTTTTAAAAGTTCTTAACGTGACACCCGCTCCCTGCCCACTCGCTCCCTGCCCACCCGCTCCCTGCCCACCTGCTTCCTGGTGTCCTGTTGTTTGTCATCCACTGTCTCTATGTTGGTCTTTGCCTCTCTCCACTTTCTCTTTCACTATTTTTCCCTCTTTTCTTGCCGTATTGTTTGTTCTTGTCTTCTCTGTGGCATGCCTTTTTATAGTAAACAATGCTTTATACAAAAACAGAAAGCACTATAGCGTTGCCTAACTTGCCTTTGATGATATTCAAATGTATAGCCCTTTGTGAGGTTGAAGCGTAGACTGCTCCTGACTGTGCTGCTGTCTCTCTGCTTTAGGCCTGGTCTGTATGAAGTCGAGTACATCTGTTGTGGAGCTCGTGATGCTTCTCTGTTCACAGGTTTGTATTATATTTCCCTATGTAATATGCCTATTGAATGTTAAGACCACACATGTCAAATTTATTCATAATCCTTTTTGAAATTTGTATTGTTGTTGTCTTATTTGGCTATAAAGGCAAACCTGTACTTAGCGGGTACTATATAAGTTTTCAATACAAATGTCAGTCAGCAATAGCGTGTTTAATGTTTAACGCATGTTTAATGTAAATATGCATAAATAGGGCGTATCCTATGACAGGGCATTAGCGCATTGCAGATGAAATACTATATCATATAACGTGGGGACTTTCCAAACATAGAGCTCCTTCGAGTCTAAGTTTTATCTTAATATCTATGGATTTGTAGCTTATATACTACTTTGTCTTTTGAACGTACAAACATGCATCACTGAACCTAAACTCATATTTACAACACAGTGACACGCCCTGTGGTCTTGACCGCTGACTGATGCAATGTTTAAATCTGTTTTAACAGGCGCCAAGCAACAAAATATGTTGTTTCGAACATTTACGACAAAGTTCAACATAATAGTAAAATATGGACGTAAATCAAATGAAACTGTACTGACCTTGAAAAACTCAAAATCCTGTTGACGCACAGCTTTTCTTTTGTTCCTGTGCTCTTCCAAAATAGTCCGTTGTCATACGCTTCTAAAAATGATTGTTGTCCTTGAATGAGGCCATCCTTTCCTTCAGCTGCTCTCTGAGGATCGTCACTGTCTTTTCTTCAGTGTTGAACATCAGCCTCAGCCTCTTGTGCCAGTATCACGTCTGTTTTAACTCAACCCTTCAGCGGCTCTAGCTTTCATCTTCTAAAATTCTCCACACTGCCCTCCCCTCTCATCCTTCACATTTCCCGTCAGCATGTATAGTATTACCCCCTGGCTCCGGCCTGGGCTGCCATTTAGAGGCCCCGGAGAGCAAACCCTATCCCAAATATCGATCCCGCTGATGGTAGGAGGCGGGTCTGGAGCCTCTCCCCTAAGAGCCAGAGCAGTTAATGGAGCACTGAGAGTTCAGGGCTTTCAGCAGTAGTTATCCCACTAACACACCTCTACATACACTACAATAATACTGTATATAGCAAATGGATACTGTCATTTTTAGTGTATCTCAATATAGTAATATATTATTATTAATAATATTATGGCCAAATAAAATGCTTAATTTAAAATATGATTTTGCTAATTCAGTCCTGGTTCAGACCTGGTGTTGACTAAAACAGTATGTTTTGATATAGCTTTATTCTTTCCAGTAAGTGCAGAACCTTATATAGACCATATAAATGAATTAATTAAAAAGTCCTGGTTAAATAAAGGTCAAATAATAGAATAAACAATATTCAATGTAGTTATAGCATGTTTTTCTAATAGCATCCAGCTTTATTTGATCTTTTGTGCATATTTTTACTTTATTACCAACAGAAAACCACTGATTTTCTTCTTGTTGTTTGACTAGAATCTCTGTCTTGAATATCTGAGGACCCTGTCTAAAATATTTATACCCTCTGTCCTCTGTGTTGTATTTAGGAGTGGCAGAACTCTATCCAGAAGAACGCTGGACTGGCCTTCATTGAGCTGATCAATGAGGGAAGGTAATACAAATCATTCTGTTTGATTTCCACATTAGCTCATCTCTCCTGAGTGCTTATTGTCTAATGGGTAGGCTGGACCCTTAATGGGATTTGAGTAACATGTCTAATTATTATCACCATTAGGTTTACCTCTTTGTGTTGCTCTGTACACAGATACACAGTAATTGTTGCACCTGCACACAGATAAAAGTTAAAGCAGCATGATTTTGGATCCTAAAAGCATGTTCAAAAAAACATTTTGTGGTAGATTACCTCCGACTGGCACAAACAGCCCCTTCCCCAACCACTGACCACTTCTCACCCTACAATCAGCTGATGTGGTGATTTCAAGATTATTCTAAACTAGAGAGAGAGCCTGAGAGCGAGAGCAAAAGTCTCATGGCGCAGCTTTAATGAACAATTTCTGTGTAAAGTAAAATAGGTCTTAACACATGTTTGTCTCTGTCTAGACTCCTGTGCCATGCCATGAAAGATCACATTGTGCGAGTTGCCAATGAAGCAGAGTTTATCCTGAACCGACAGAGGGCAGAGGATGTTCACAAACACGCTGAGTTTGAGGTACACTATTACCCCCGATCCTTTTACCACAGCAAACCATCTGCCTCTTAGCATGCAGTGATTTGGATATTGATTTTAGCATAATTGAGAAGGTTTTCATATCTTATTTTGGTATTTTGGTACATCCATAGAACACAATTGATCGAGTCTGTATGCTACCGTAAATAGAGAATAAATGAACTAGCAGTATTCAAAATAGTGTGGATCCTATTATACAGTATATATCCTATATCCTCTCTGTTTGCCCTTGTTTTTGTAGTCCAACTGTGCACAGTACGCAGCGGACCGCAGAGAGGAGGAGAAAATGTGTGATCATCTCATCAGCGCGGCCAAGCACAGAGACCATGTGACCGCTAACCAGCTGAAACAGAAGATCCTCAACATCCTCACCAATAAACATGGCGCCTGGGGGACCATGTCACAGAGGTGAGCGGGAACAAATGTGTTTAAATTACTTTTTAACAAGCTTCCCACGACTGATATCTACTAATGTAAGATAAATACTAATAATAAGAGATATAATGGGGAATAAGTAAGCTGAATATAAATGGTCTAATGCAAGAATGCAAAACAAAGGCTGATTTACTCTGCTGATTATTTATTATGATCAAACTCCAACAGCCACGGGGTATCAAAACAGTTACATCATTCAATTCAATTTTATTTGTATAGCCCTATATCACAACACAATTGCCACAATTGGGCTTCACAAAAAGAGATGTATGTAAACAATAAACAAGGTAATTGCAAACAGTAACAAAGTTAATAGACAGTCAATAACACACAAACAACAGGACTGTCCCAGGACATCCCCTGTCCTTAGACCCTCCATCGCGGCAATGAAAAACTCCAAAAAATCCATTTATGGGAAAAAGAGAAACCTTAGGGAGAACCACTTGATAGAGGGATTCACTCCCAGGATGGACAGGCTATAGATGTGTCCAGGACTGATCATGGCATCATACTACAATGTCACATAATATATTATATATGTTTGTATTGTGCTTATTCTCGACACAGTAAATTTCTTGTCACCTCAGTCTGCCTCTGGACCGGCAGTATATGCAGCAGATGAGGCCTTCCATCATCATGTTGACAGGGATAATATTAAATGATGCAAAACTTACTTCACAATGGCAAATTTTGTACATTAAAAAGCAGCATAAAAAAAGCGCTTGGCAAAATTTGACTTTTTGACACTGATTCTGCATCCCTTTATTTCATTAGCGCTCTGTATCAGGGGTTGCACAAGACATAATTTTGGCTTGTATTCCAAAGAAAATGTAATTTAATATTTGTCAATTTCAAAAAACCTAATTACATTTCCAAAAGTCAAATTAAATCAACTCCTTTACTCAAGTGGAATATGAACACACATCTTTGCTAAAATATTTTCTTCTCAACAGCCAATTACATGACTTCTGGCGCCTGGATTACTGGGAGGACGACCTGAGGAGGAGGCGAAGATTTGTGCGAAATGCTTCTGGTTCAACTCATGCAGATATTTCACTCAAAGCAATAGAAGATTACGGTCAGTATTAAATAGTATTAATACGGCCTCAACTGTACATGTACACTCAAAATGATATTACTAAATGCAGGTACAGAAGAAGAGGATGAGGCTCTTAAGTCAAAGAAAAACTTTCGCAGTCAATCAGTCGTCGCACAGAACCCGGAGGCAGAGCTTATGCTGGAGGGAGATGACGACGCTGTCAGTCTGCTGCAGGAGAAAGAGATTGATAACCTTGCTGGTGAGTTACGATATATAAACAAACAAATACATGAAAAGCATCTCAGGAATAATGTGCATGACTGTTGTTTCTAGTACGTTTCCGCCCTCGACTTTTTACATCCAAAGGCAAGTTTGGTATTTTGAACGTTTAGCAGATACTAACCATTCTGTTTTGAGAAGAGGCAATCATCACTGACCAAAAAAGAGCAATTCAAACCAAATCTTTATATTGAACTGATGAACTTCAGTAACTTCAATAAGCCGGTCAAGTTAACACAGCCCCAACTAATGTAACTAATTCAATCTAATAAACCATGTGGATTAATAACATTAGTCAATCTGCTCACCCATGGCCCTGTGGAAATTTGATTGTGTGTGAGACAGATTTTTAATATATCACTTTTCCCACCAGGCCCAGTTGTCCTGAGTACTCCAGCCCAGTTGGTGGCGCCAGTGGTGGTTGCACGAGGTACACTGTCCATCACTACAACTGAGATCTACTTTGAAGTTGACGAGGACGACCCTGCCTTTAAGAAGATAGATTCTAAAGTAAGCACCTCACATTACAAAGTTGTTCCCTTAAAGACTATGGGGCAGTGTTTACTAATCTGTATTTGACCTCCAGGTGCTGGCTTACACTGAAGGTCTCCATGGGAAGTGGATGTTCAGTGAGATCCGAGCTGTGTTTTCAAGACGGTATCTACTTCAAAACACTGGGCTGGAGGTCTTCATGGCAAACAGAAGTAAGACTCAGTGTCTCCAGTAGTCATTGTATTTACATATTCATAAATATGTACATTTTACGCACTAGGGTATATTTATTTCTGAAGTTAATATTTCTTTCTCTTTACAGCGTCTGTGATGTTTAACTTTCCTGACCCGGCCACAGTCAAAAGAGTGGTCTACAGTCTCCCCCGTGTTGGAGTTGGAACGAGCTACGGTCTCCCGCAGGCTAGGTAAGTGCAGTACAAAACATAATGACATTTACTTTTGTGGCACATTTTTTAATTATCAAAACAGTACTTAGGCTTCACACAACCACACAACCTGGCCCAACAGTTGAGCTACACAAATCAATAATATGTGCTCTACCTCTGATACATATATGTCTTTTGTTTGTTATCCAGGCGAATCTCTCTGGCCACCCCTCGTCAGCTGTTCAAATCGTCCAACATGACTCAGCGCTGGCAGAGGAGAGAAATATCTAACTTTGAGTACCTCATGTTCCTCAACACTATTGCAGGTAAGGTCCACAAATATTTAAAAAGCGCTTGTACAAAGTTAATGGCCGCCCTTTTGCAAACTTCAACGATTTCTGGCACAGTACAGGGCCATTATTTGCTCCATATAGTTACTTTCTGCTTTCTGCTCTTGACGACCTCATATAACCTCTGCTTCATGCCGGCCATCAGTAGAATTCGTGCATTATATTTTAGTCTAAGGATTTTACTAATGTGACCTTATTTGGCTTCTCCCCATTCATTTGCACTGCTTTGAGAAAATGCAGACTTGCTTGTACATCTCACCATAAACTTGAAGAACAATGTGTAAAGCGGCTGCTGTGTATTGAATAGACAAGATTTGAATTAAGATACATTATTTGACAGCTAGTGGACTACCTCAGCAGTAATTACCATAATAAGACTAGGGAGCTCCATATTTTCTTAGGGCCCGTGTGACCCATATTGTGTTTTGTGCTGATACATTTAGATACAGCTGGCTAGAAGCTACAGTTAATTGTTTCTTGCTTGTAATAATTCATTTACCTAAGCCTTCCAATATCGGGGTGTAGCAGTTTGTCAACAACGTCTTACAGGATTGCACCATTTAGTCTAATTAACATACACGGTTCGCAAGGTTTTGGGCTGACACATCAATCTGCTTACATCAGACTTCATACGAACAGGAAATGTGTGTGAAATGAGAAATTTAGCATATCCAGAAATGTATTTATATTTTTTGCCCCGTACAGGAAGGACATATAATGATTTAAACCAGTACCCGGTCTTCCCCTGGGTCTTGACCAACTATGACTCGGAGGAACTGGATCTCACTCTGCCTGGAAACTTCCGAGACCTCTCCAAGGTTAGATTTGTATTCTGAAAATTGTATTACTACTACACTGTCTCACCTTTTATATGCTAATCTCTTGCAAATAAACAAATAAAGGGCCGTTTTAAAAGCTGTGGTAAAAAAATAACCTTGGGGTTGCGGGTACTGGACTTTTGCAAAATGTCCTCCATGAATTTATGTAACTTTTAATTTATCCTGTCTAATATAAAAAATGATTGAATCTAATTTTAGCTTTATTTCTCTTGTTTCTTTAGCCGATTGGTGCACTAAATCCCAAGCGAGCAGCCTTTTACGCAGAGCGATACGAGACATGGGACGATGACAGTGCTTCTCCACACCACTATACAACCCTATACTCCACGGCTCACTCAACACTACTGTGGATGCTCAGAATAGTAAGACTAACCAGTAATCCAAAATCCAAAACCCAGACTCGTAAGTAACTGAAACTGAAACTGAAAACTAACTGAAACTGTTTTTTGTTTGTAGGAGCCTTTTACCACTTTTTTTCTGAACGGAAATGACAATAAATTCGACCACCCGGACCGGTCTTTCTCTGGTATCGGTCACTCATGGAGGAACTGCCAGCGAGACACGGCTGATGTCAAGGTACGAAGAACGTGGCAAAATGTACATATCCGTTGTGATAAAGTTATTAAAACTGAAATTAGCATATTTAATCCATTGTCTACACATCTGGGTTAGAAACAAGTGTCCATTTCTGTGTTAGTGTGTTCTTCAACCAAAAATACACACGGAACTCACATTTCAAGACTTTACCAAGCTGGACGATTCAAAGCATAAAAATGACAACAAAGCTCACCCTTTAATTCAGTTCTGAGAGCAGTCAGTTATCTAACTATTTCTATTTGGCTGTCTTTTAGGCTTCTATTTATAATATTAAATCACCATTTCTTAGAACCTGAGTCTCAGTCTAAAAATATTACATCTAGAGGACATGTGCTTTCAACATGCCTTTTGGTGGGTAGCATCAACCCAGTGAGTGTTTAACTGGATCCTCTAAGCAACACAGAAGAAAAAAAACTGACATGGCTGTTGATTCTTCCCTGGGTTGCATTGTTTAGGTACATAGAGCTGAATGTAATTATTTGCATCAACAGGAGCTGACCCCAGAGTTTTACTACCTGCCAGAGATGTTTGTGAACAGTAATGAGTATGAGCTCGGGGTGAGGGATGATGGATTTCCTGTGTGCGATGTGGAGCTTCCTGCCTGGGCCAAGAAACCAGAAGACTTTGTCCGCATTAACCGCATGGTAAGCGACAAGCGCCCATTGGAAAAGTATGCCAGGCAAATTTAAAGGATGTTTATATTCTCCAAATGCGTGCTTTTGAACTGGAAGCTCCAACTTCTAATGAAAATCTCAAATCTGCTGGAAGACCCACTTTTAACCTTTGAACTTGAACTTTTCCAGGCTTTGGAAAGCGAGTTTGTCTCCTGCCAGCTTCACCAGTGGATCGATCTAATATTCGGCTACAAGCAGCGAGGACCTGAAGCTGTGCGAGCTCTCAACCTCTTTGACTTCTTGTCTTATGAAGGAGCCGTCAGCCTAGACAACGTAGACTCTGCTCAACGGGAGGTCTGTTCATATTACAAAACAATTCAATTCATCAAAAGATTTTTACACAGCACAAATGAGCCTTGTATGGTTTAATCAAGCTCCAGTATTGTGCTCTAATACTTTATGAAGGATCAAGCGGCCCTAGATTGATTTGGTGCTTATTGTGTTTTGAAAAATTGCTACAAGATAATTACCACGTCGCGTAAAGTAGCATTGATCTTTCATGTCGCTGCCGCCGAGAATGAAGTGTGCCAAAAAACACACACAAGAATACACACGAATGCACACTTCTTGTACACTGTCTAATACCAGTTGTTGTTTTTGGGTTTTTTTGTCTTTAGTTGATTGAAGCTCAGATCCAGGCTTGCGGACAGGTCCCGTCACAGCTGCTGATTGAGCCACATCCTCCACGCTCCTCGGCCATGCACCTGGTGAGACTAAACAAGCAAAAGCAAACTTTAGCATGAATTATGCTGCTTTCAAGTGCATGTCGGACAGCTCGGGAGAACTCGTTTAGCCGACTTGCGTGCGTTCACGTCCTTTAGCTCGGGAATTTGGGATCCGGAAATGTCAAAGTGTAGTTCAATAATGTAAACTACTATTGTAAACATTTGCCAAAATACATTCAAGGTTGTTACCAGGACTAAATGAGGCTGAAGAGCTAAACTAAATAATATTTTTTTTCTGGGGAAGTCTGGGCTTAGACTGCTGCCTCCGCGACCCGGCCCCGGATAAGCTGAAGAAGAATTATCAAACTTCAAATAAATAAAAGCATACGTAATAGTTTAGTTTCCCAAGACATATCCCCAAATCATATTTTTATTCACAATAAACTATCTGCCGAGTTCTGTCATGTTGAAATAGTCGTGTTGATTCTAAAATTCAGATTAATCCGACTTGATCAGACGACTTGGTGAGGGGTTCAGGTGCTCCTCCATGTCAGAAACTCATATATATACGAAAAACCCGACACACTTGAAAGCAGCATTATTCACATTTTTAACATCTTAACCGTTCCAAAAAGAGATAAGATATAATTTTGAGATTATAAGTACATAGTTCCTTACATAATATTGAAGGGACAATTGCTGCACTTTGTTAAAACATTAGAATTGGAATAAAACATCAAATTGTTTCATCGGAGACCAGAAGGACAGCTCATTTTAGACATCTGTGAGATAAAGGAGAGGCCATATTGATCTGTTGCAAAGATATGGTTGAAAGGAGGCAGATAATTTGCTGTGGCAGCCCCTTATAGCATTACATTTTGATGAACAATGCAATTTACAGTTTAGCTTTACAAATAGAACAATGTTTTTGCCGACAATGTAATTACCTCCATTGACCTCCATTCCCAAATTCATGTTATTATTTCATACATGTACAATCTATGTGCAGTATGTAATAATAGCCTTTTGAGATACAGTTTAGCCTGCTTGTTATCCTCCCTGTCCCATCAGCAGCTCGAGGCCTTTAGTGTCTCCAAAAGCATCCAACCCATACCTCAAACCCTTATAGACCTAGTACTATCCCAAATGTGTTGACCTGCTCTGACCCCATAGACTCCCACTAACTGGACCTCCCCCTCTCCTCCTTGTCCTCTGTCCCATCTTGTCTTCCCCCCGTCCCCCTGTGCCTCCATGTCCCCGTCCCCATTTCTCTTTCTGTCTCACCAGTGTTTCCTTCCCCAGAGCCCTCTGATGTTTAAGGATCAGATGCAGCAGGATGTCATCATGGTGCTCAAGTTCCCCTCCAACTCTCCGGTCACTCACGTTGCCGCCAACACCCTCCCCCACCTCAGCATCCCCGCTGCGGTCACCGTCACGTGTAGCCGACTGTTCGCTGTCAACCGCTGGCACAATACAGTTGGTAGGTTTGGCTTTGTTGGAATAATAGTAAGCCTCTACCGGTGTTAAAAAGGGTTGCATCAGGACAGTATTGCATCACTGTGGTTTGAGAATTGCATGTTCTGCAGTAACTGTTTAGTATTGTGTTTGTGGTATTCAGCACTAGCTATATTTTTATTTTGGCAAGGAACACACTCTCTCAGTTCGTTAGGTCAGATTAAAAAATAGGATTCATTGAGAGATACAATATATAGCAATATACAATCATTTTTAAATCTATAACCCAATTTTTGTATGTGCTACATATGAAATGCAATGCAATAAATTGTGGCTAATGATACAAGCCATTGTAACTGGGTGAGAATACTTGCCACGGTGACCAGTGAGCAAACTGTTGTGTTGAATTCTGCATCAGTGTTAGAGCTATGCCCTGTGAATGGACATGAAAATAATTGCCTATCAGTGTTTTCATTTACTTAATTAATGACTTCATTAACCAGGAAGTGTAGGTATAATTAGCTAACACTGTGCGCTAATGTTCAGAGGCAGGTCGTGACTTTGAGGGCCCTCACTGATGACACATCTGTTTTTATGTGGTAACAAAAAGCTTCATTAGCTTTAGATACCAGCCTGGGAATTAGGCAATCACTGCTTCTTATTATGTTTATTTAGCATTGATTATAGATTATATTAGATTATACTGTGTGTATATTGATGTGCTTATGTCTTTGAAGGCCTCCGTGGAGCTCCAGGGTACTCTCTTGAACAAGCTCATCATCTGCCCATTGAAATGGATCCACTGATCGGTCAGTGTTTTATTTCTTTAACACTGGAATTGCTTCTTTCAAAGTGGAGTCTGCATGTCCTCCTCATTATGCGTATACAATTAGTTGATTTTTTTGGATAACTGTAGAAACAACATTAGACAGTAGATTTTATTGTGCCTGTAGGGACATTTGTCCTCTGCATTTGACCCATCCCTCAATGCTGCTGGGGCAACCTGTCAGCAGCAGTTGGCAGCCGGTAATGAGGTCAAGCAGGTGAAAAGTGTGATTGAATCAATATTGCATAAGATATTTTGAACTTGATTGATTTGAGGTTAAAGGCAGAGAACATGTGCTACAATGGAGGTAAAATGGTTAAAGGCATTATTTATTTGTGCTTTTGTCTCTGTGCAGCAAACAACTCGGGTGTGAACAAGCGTCAGATCACGGACCTGGTGGATCAGAGCATCCAAATCAACACTCATTGTTTTGTTGTAACCGCTGACAACCGCTACATTCTAGTCTGTGGCTTTTGGGACAAGAGCTTTAGAGTGTACTCCACTGAAACTGGTAGGTGTAAGGGCATTTTTCGCTAACACTTTTAGCTGTTTTTGCTTCCCAATTTAGTTCCAACTCTAGCAACCGTGGACAACAGAAGGATCATAGTACACATTTGACCACAATAAGCCAGATCTTACACTACAATCAAATGTTCCTAATCTGCCGAAGTAGTTCTCGCTTCTAGTTCCATAAAAGCATTTTGGACAAGCACAATTATGTTCCTGACAAAAAACTCTTTGACAATGATTGCAGAAACCCTTCATTTACCAAATGATTGTGTTTACTCCTGCTTTGAAATTCACTTTAACAGCTGTAGTCATCGCTTATGGATCAAGTTTGCATTTTAGGGCCATTTTTCATAGGCTACTGCTATTTGTCACCGGTGTCATGTTTTTCTGAAGCATATAACTCAAATTTAATGAAAGCTCTCTGTTACTGTCACTTGCTTGAGTCAAACAGTGACAAATTCTCATGTAATCCACAGGGAAGCTGACCCAGATCGTGTTCGGACATTGGGACGTGGTGACTTGTCTGGCCCGGTCAGAGTCTTACATCGGTGGGGACTGCTACATCGTTTCGGGATCGAGAGATGCCACTCTGCTGCTGTGGTACTGGAGCGGAAGGCATCACATTATAGGAGACAACCCTAATAACAGTGAGTGGGATAATTCAGTGGAATTTCAGTACAGCGTCAGACAGTGATGTGAAATTAAAAGCTGGTGTTTTGTGTTTAAGGTGACTATCCTGCTCCAAGAGCAGTGCTGACGGGACACGACCATGAGGTGGTGTGCGTGTCGGTGTGTGCAGAGCTGGGGTTGGTCATCAGTGGAGCCAAAGGTCAGTGTATCCTTTTAGCAGATATTAAAGCCCTTTCACTACCACCATTATTAAACATTAATTTCTTCTCACAAAACCTCACAACTATTTTAAACTCTGCAGTGACAAAACATTGAAAGTTGACATTATTCCAGCTTTATTTTTCTGACTGAAGTTCTGTCAAGTTCAAATTAATTACTAATCTAATACTTCATTTTAGAAGCTTTGTTTACCACTAGTGTTTTTTTTTTTCTCAGAGGGTCCATGCCTGGTCCACACAATCACAGGAGACCTGCTCAGAGCCTTGGAGGGTCCGGAATTGTGCCTACAGCCTCGTTTGATCTCAGTGTCCAGCGAGGGTCACTGTATAATCTACTACGAGAGAGGACGCTTCTGCAACTTCAGCATCAACGGCAAACTGCTGGCTCAAATGGAGGTCAACGATTCAACACGGGTATGCACTTTAGAAGATACTTTAATGTTTACTATTTTTCACTATTGTCTACTATTGTATTGTTGGTAGAAGTGCATATATCCAGTACTTGCTGTAGGTTTTGACTGTTATTTGTACTAATATATTCACTTTCTTGTCTTTTCTTCAAGGCGATCCTGTTGAGCAGTGATGGACAGAACCTGGTGACAGGAGGTGATAATGGAGTAGTTGAAGTATGGCAGGCGTGTGACTTCAAACAGCTTTACATCTATCCAGGCTGTGACGCTGGCATCCGGGCCATGGACCTTTCGCATGACCAGAGGTAACACATTTTCTGGAGACCTTTATTCAACGATTGAGTCAGACTCCAACTTAAAAAGGCCAGCTATATGCAGCATATTCTGTATTAGTCATTAGATCTCATAGCACATGCACAAGAGGAGATTAACTCATATTGAAAACCTCTTTATTGGTTTTGGTCAAAAGGTCAAGGATTATCCTGGGTGTAATTATGGGACTGTATGGGAGCCTAAAATGCTCAATAAATCAATTGCCCATATGCTTGGATACTGACATAGGAAAGGAGCTTTAAATTGAGTTATTGAGAAATGCTAGTAATAAACAGACGATTGTTTTGTATGCAGTATAAAACTGGGAAGAAGTTATTTTGCTTGTGACCTTAGGCTAACTTCATGTCTGTTTCCCGCTCTTAGGACCCTTATCACTGGCATGGCATCAGGCAGCATTGTCGCATTCAACATAGACTTCAACCGCTGGCACTACGAGCACCAAAACAGGTACTGAGGTTGAGAGAGCAGGACAGAGGGAGGAGCTGTGTGTCTGAAGAGCTTGAGTACTATTCAAAGTACAAAGAGGAAGGTGAAAACACACATGACCAGACTTAAGCTCTAGTCCCGAATGATGGAGATATCGAGGCAGCACTGGTGGATGTACTTCCTCTGCACATGCGTGTTTTTGTTAGCACACGTGTGTAACCACGGACACACAAAGGCCCTGAAGATTCACACCAAAACCTGCTCATATATACAACAGCCTGCGGAGTGAAGCAGAGGTCAGCCGGACCTCACTGGACTGATGGCTGTTCCTGGTTCGCTTAATGCTTCACAGAGAACCAATGTTAGCTTTCTTCTCTTTTCTTTATATTTAAAATGTATCTCCTGTATTAAGTTTATGGGTGGACTTTAAACATGCATTTGTCTAACCTGATTTAAGATCGGAAAGATGTACCAGTCCCGCCCGTGATAGAAATACAGGTGCTATTGGCTTGATCTTTAAGTTTGACAAATTTCTTAGGGTTGTATTTTTATTTGATTTTATTGAATGTTGATTTGTATTCTTTTACCCTCAGCGGGGTTCAGTCTGATTTTGATGTAAATAAGGCTCTGCTTCTTTCAGAGCCGACAACACTCGTTCTTTCACGACACAAACTGCGCTTCACCTTTAATTTATTAATGACTTGCTGTATGTAAAATACTGTGTAATAATTATTATAACGTTGACAAGACCTATGGTATGAAATGGCAATGAAAAAGGACGGTCATAGTTCTGATGG
Source organism: Philypnodon macrostomus (assembly GCA_036025475.1). Lineage (NCBI taxonomy): Eukaryota > Metazoa > Chordata > Actinopteri > Gobiiformes > Eleotridae > Philypnodon > Philypnodon macrostomus. The sequence goes on along the minus strand of JAVQKC010147187.1, from coordinate 4,249 downwards.
TAAGGCTTGTGCCACCGTAGGACGACAGACCACAAGACGAACATGATTTCCTTTGTATATTTGGTGATCGTTTTGTCAAATATGTACATATAGTCCGCAGAGACTAGAAAGAGCAAACCTTCACTTAACCCACATTTGTTGATTATTTAAGAAAAAAATCAAATCAATGTAAAAGTTTGTTTTGTATTTGCACTTTGCACCAATCACATATCATTATTTATTATTAGCTTGGTTCTTTACGGTCTCGGCTGCCATTTTGTTTTTGTTTTTCCTGACAGGATTATTTGTGCATTGATGTTTGTATTTAAAACGTTGAGCTCATATGTGATTATTATTATATTAAGTTTTACAACCTCACAAGTTGTAAGCAATATCATGATTCTGTAGCTGATAGAGGTGGTCAGTGGCGGCCCGAGCGACGTGAGATGTACTGTATGTGTGAAGCCATGTTGATCAAATGCGCACATGCACATACTCTATCGACAGGTTCAACTTACGTATCCAAAAAAAGGTTAAATATTTTTGGATCTATGAAACCCTAAAAAACTATTGTATTCATGTTTTATTGCAAAGATGTAAAATATGACATGTGTGAGTTGGAAAAAAAAAATCATGATAAGAAAAATAAAATATGCAAAGAATTTGATGACTTGACTTTTCATTGGACACAGAACTGAAACCAAAATGTACAGTACAGCTTCAAAAAGGATTTTGAATCTTGTGGTGGCCATGAAGTGTGCTCAGAGTAACTTTTAAAGGGGCCGTGTGTATTTTTTTACAAATTGCAGCTCAAGCCCACAAAATATCGAAATATCAAGATTTTCTTTTTGGAGAGTCAGTATTGCAGGCTGCTGTATCGATATATTTCGGAATATATAATTTGTATATTTCACAAAAGTGCAGTTTACATTTTTAAGATGGATTTACTTTCATCCACACATTCATGTTTATACTTGAGAACCATTTTGTTGCTCTGACAAACCAGTCACACTTTACCAGCGTTGTGCACACAGGCCAATAACTGGACTGACAGATCCTCTCTTGGCTTTATTGGGGAAGGTGACAAGGATCAGAGATGGTTTGCTGTGAAACATGAGTGAGTAGTCCTTCACAGAGTTATAGTGTTCACTCAAAAGCAGGATTTCATCTTGTAGTTCACTTCACTTCTGACCTTCTCTGGCTCTAACCACAGACGTGCCCCGTCTCACACAAGCTTGATTTCATTCTCCTCGTCATCCATCAGGACCACTTCAGGTTTTATTACACTCTTACAACTGCGAGCACCAATTCACCAGTCTGCTGTTTGAAGGCTTTTAAGGTCACCGATTACATTTCTTTTCTATTTGATTTAAATCCCATTCATCTGAAAGCTCCACAGAACTGTCTCAGCTGTCTCTGTTCAACCCAATATTGTGGAGGGGCTCACAAAGTACAATATTCATGACTTGTAGTATATTTTTGGATAGTTAAACTTTCCATTTTACCACCACCCACCAAGAAGGTTGATTTTTTATTTTGGGTGCCCCAGTGTAGTTTTTATGTTGTTTGTAGGCCTACCCTAGCCTGTCAAGCCAGCCTCCCACTTGCATCAGTTGATTTCTAGGGCGGGGCAAACAGTGCGGAGTAAACCAATCAGGAAAGTGGAAGGAGAAAGCCTACATTGTAAGGATGAGTGAATGACTGTTTTGGCTGTAATACATTCATGGTAGTGTATGTGAACAACTGGACAGTGAAGCAATGCACAAAGCAAATGTCGCTGCAGATTGACCCATCAGGAGTAAGGGAAGTCTCTATGAAGGGGAGAGTCACTAGAGTCACTCTGTATAGAATATACAGATAACTGTGTGTAAGCCAGGCCTACCATGTTTTTATGTATAAATAATTTACTTTAATACTATTATTATTATTATTATTATTATTATTATTATTATTATTATTATTATTATTTAATTATTAATACTAAGCTCATTAGACCAATTTTTTTTTTAACTTCAGGGACTAACTCTCTTTGCTTAATTGTGCAGTGTATAAGCAAAATGATCATCATAAACCAATCAAATGTGGACAAAAGCTCATTTTAATAAGTCAAACAGGAAGTGTCTCAGACTCGTTTAACACATAAGACTAAACTAACACATCCAAGCCAGACCAAGCTACTTCCTTGGGTTATATATGATCACTTAGCCTAATACTTATTGAATGCATGCATGGATTGGGCCTATATATGCCATGTCTCCTACTGCACTGCACTGTCCTTTAATTATTGTTCATGTGTTTTTGCTCCACCATCAAACGCATGCAAACAACAGTCCATGTCCACAGGTAGGTGTGTTACTGTGACAGAGTGGATATGGTGGACCTCTGTGAAGACACACTGCAGATCTCCATATTTGTGAATGAGCTGCTGCCCGCCTCGCTGCTACAGTCTGGGACAGAGGACGAGGAGCTGATGATGTTTTTCAGCCGGTGGAGGGAGATGATGAGCAGGGTCAAGAGGAACACCAGGAGGCCCAGGAACATCCACACGTACACGTACACGTTGCCCGGTCTGCCAGGGGACGAGGCGGCCGCAGACGTGGAGGCGGAGGTTGGGGAGAACCGTAGTAAAAATGTCCCGTTGTCCGTGTCATTGTGGTGCACCAGGGGCAGACCGGACATCCTGGATCTGTGAGGGGACAAATCACAAAGAGCTAAATACAAACTAACACCCATTCATTTAGCATTGTGAGTTACTACTGTCACACTTTTGGCCGCCCGCTTAAATCACATCAGGCATATCTAGACCTGTTTAGGGTCTGATCAGTAGCCTATTATTAATATTATTATTATTATTATTATTATTATTATTATTATTATTATTATTATTATTATTATATTTTACTTTTGGGCAAAACGTATATGAAAAATGTGTTTATGTTCATGCCACAGTGTTATTTTATGCACATTCTCACACACTTTTTGTGACTTGAAAATCTGTAACAACTCAGCATTTATTTATGTATTTAGGCTATTTATTCACCCGTTGACTTGTTTATTTTTACATTTTATGACAATGAGAAACATAAACAAACCATACGCTAGTCCTAACTGACAGCTAGTTCAGTATTATCAGCAACTGTATTCTCAACCCCAGACATAAAAGCATTTCATCTCACATCAGAGCACATACATTTGAACCTTTCTATGCATGAAGCTGAGCTGATCTGTCAGATGGCGGTGCAGTAACAGCAGGGGGAGTGCTTGTCATATCAGATTGTGCTCAGCCTCAAAGCTCAGAGCTGTTCATAAATGAAGGCATCCTTATCTGATCAAATTAAAATCCTCATAATCAGCTTTCACAAAGACAGCCTGGCCCGAGCCCTCCTCCAGTGTTTATTAATACTGCTAATTACCCTCTTCTGAAAACGGCACTAACCTATACAGCCTGTACACATAGCCTGAAGACTTCTACTGTGTATGCTATTGAGGTTAGAGCAGCCTTGTGCCTTCTGTCTGACTTGATCTATGACAGAGGAGAAAGACACTTCAAAGGAGGCAGTAATTGTCCGTGACCGCAGTGAAAGCCAGGGGTCAGCTCACATCAGTGTCTTCAGTGGGGTGTGCCATGGTGGCTATCCCCCTTCATCCACGTTGTAAAGATGCCCTTAGACACGCTCTTACATTTGCAAGTTCAGATAATATACAATTGTCTTGAGGATTTTATTTTATTTGTCAAGGAGTTTCATGTTATGGGAAGTATAGTATTAATGCTTTTAGTGTTGATTTCTAATAAATATATTTTTGTATGGCTCTGGATCACTGTCTGGATTCAGGATTTAGCTTCTGGTAACACTTTATTTGACATAGCCCATAACTACATTGTATCTACCTCTAGGACAATGTAATACACTGTGTAACAAACTGTAATAACATGTAACTACATTGTACCTAACCCTAACCTTAACCATTCTGTATGCTATGTTATTACAGTTTGTTACACAGTGTATTACAATGTACTTAATGAGGTAGAAAGTGTGACCCAGCTTCTTACCATTTTGAGTTTATTTATTGCTTTATTTGGTTTAGTCCCACAAATCAAATTTAAATATTGCAGATCAGTAAGAAGGGGCGGTTGGTGGTTCGAGTCCCAGTCCAAGCACACATTGTCGTTGTGTCCCTGGGCAAGACACTTAACCCACATTGCCTATGAATGAATGTGGTTGTGTGATTGGTGTTTGGTGGTGGTCGGAGGGGCCGTAGGCACAAACTG
>JAVQKC010147179.1:0-12165 GCA_036025475.1 Philypnodon macrostomus | reverse complement strand
ATGATGGTCACGTAGTACTTGCTGGTCTCAAACTTCCACAGAGCAATGTCAATGGTGATACCACGCTCACGCTCTGCCTTCAGTTTGTCCAGCACCCAGGCATACTTGAAAGAGCCCTTGCCCATCTATAAAAACACAAAAATAGTCTGGTCACACTTTAAACATGCAGCAAAGATTACATTTTGTTTTAACCTAGTCAATGAATTCAAGTGCTGTAAACCTGAGTCAGTGCTCAGTGACGGCGTATAGGCCCCACCCCGCGTGCGCGCTCACGGTGCTACACCCTCGTGCCAGCAGCGCCCAGAGCAGACGCCGCCATCTTGGACCAAACGAAACATTTTTGATAAGAAATTACACCAACCTCAGCGGCTTCCTTCTCAAACTTCTCGATGGTTCTCTTGTCGATTCCTCCGCATTTGTAGATCAGATGGCCGGTGGAGGTGGACTTGCCGGAGTCGACATGGCCAATGACCACGATGTTAATGTGGATCTTTTCCTTTCCCATTGTTGTAGTTTCTGACGGTGAAAATATAAACTACATTAGCTAAAAGTTTAAATACAAAACTAGACATTAGCCTCTCAAACGCAACACTGTACAAGCATTCACTACGCAATACAACTAAACCGGCTAACTGTGGCTCAAGACTAATGGGATTAACGTGCTTTGATGAAAATGAACTTTAAAACGTTAACTACTTTAAGGCATTAGTCATCGTAACAAGTCAACTCATTCCCATTGACACGTTTTGACGGTCAGATTTACACAATTAGTTAACGGAAGCAGGCGGCGGTTAGGCCTCACTCGGCCCCTGTCCAGGCGAAACACGTGTTCACTACAGGCCACGTCGGATTAAGTTACAAAGATTGCCAAATATTCAGAAGCCATCTTCTCCAGGGCCCAACACCTGTTACTGAAGAATTTCCACAGTTGTTTTAAGATGGGCGAGAGGAATTCCTTCCCCGCATCCCTCGATCTAGGCTTCCTAAAAGTGTCCCCTTTGTTCCATCTTCGTCTGTCTCCTCCAACAAAAACCCTCACGAGTTTTATCACCATTTTGAAATCCAAAAATTCACATCGTATGAACTACAGCGGTTACATTAAGCAATTACTGCCAGTTACTTTTACGAGCTACAGGTTATTCATTAACGGTAGATGATTCAGATGCCTTTTTTTTTTTTACCTCTGAAAACCACAATATACATGTTTTTTTCTGTCTAGGTTACAAGCAAGAGTGAATATCTTCGCCCCCATCCTGCCAGCAAAGAAGGAGAAGCCAAACTTACCGGTGTTTCTGGGTTTTTACGGCCAAAGCTGCTGCCCCTGAGCCAGGTAACAGAAAGAGGAAGTTGAGGGGTGGACGGCTGGGTTTTATAGCGAATGGGAGGCGGCCTGATTATCAACCTCCCCGCATGTGCAAACCCCGCAAATCACACACATTCCTGGGAAAACGTCAGCGCGGCACCGGATGAACATTATATTACATTCACGGATATGTATGATATCTTAGCAGGGCGCAGGAATGAACTCAGCAAAGACATTAAACGACCCCCTGTTATTATGAAATACAGTTGTGTCTCAAGGTAAGTTATCCTAGTTGTAAAGGAAAACTAATATCACATTTTATGATTTTTTTTTTTTTAATAATAGTGTAAACTGCAATAATTAGTATACTAAATAGTCTACATTCATTTCAAGTCTCAAATTAGCGTTTGTTCTACATTCTGTGTCACAAAACCTTCACAATAACCAAAAACAACTCCCATCCAAGCTATAACTCTATAGTAATGAAATGTAATAGTAAACAGAATGGCAATAGTTACTCTACACATTATAATTGGTATATAAAGAATGATTATACTGAATAGAAAAACTCTGTCTCAAACCCTGATATACAACAATGCATACATAGAGAGGGGCTAAAAAATAGATTTGAATGTAGCTTTAGTATAACAATGCTAAGAAATGACCCCATCCCCCTTCTGCAGCCCCCCACAGCAACATCACCTCATTGTAATTTAGCACTCTGACAAGATTATCTCAATGCAAGCAAGATTTGCATTCACACAGTTGTCTTGACCCTGAAAAGATTAAATCATGCTGTTTTCAAGACACCTACCAGTACCTTATTTACATTTACAGGCAGTGTTTGGGGTAATTTAATCAAGATAGAGTGAAAGATTTTGTGAGACCTAATAAAAAATTGTTAAAAGTTATATTCACATATTATTTTTACAACAATTACACATTTCACAATATTAGACAACACATTAGGATGCTCTGAGGGCCATGAGGTCAGAGCCAGTCTCCTTCAGAGCATCCCTGTGGCATGCTGCCCAGTTTAGAAACAGCCGGCATCCCCATTCAAGCAGCTCTGCTTTACGCTCTTTGCCATACACACACTACGCTCAGCTTTCCCTCTGTCTAGTTCAGGTATCAGCGGACCACTTCACTTTAGCAGCTGTGGCCATCAGTCAGTCCTTAGGAGAGAGCTAGAGGGGCTAATAGTAAAATAACTGGCAGATGCTTGTTATGTGAAGCCCAAAGGTTTATAGATGTCTAGAAAACTTATAAAATAAATAATACAAATAATTGTCTTATATTTTTTAGTATGCTGTTTGCTAAACACTGCCAAACAGGTTCTGATGCAAATATAGTCTATTGAATAGGAGCAGCCACACCTCAAGACATGCACTTCATCACTTAAAACTAGTTCAGCTAGATATTTATTTTACATCAAAGAAACACTGTCATTGATTGTATATAGTAATGGAAAAAATGTAGGGACAATGTAATAGTTATTTTTTGTTTGTATGTTTTGGAGGCCATTTTGTGCATGTTTACAATAAAATAAAAAACAAGTACTTCATATCTTCTCAAGCTATTTCTTGTTAGGAGCATGAGGCTATTCTAGCTACTATGGGCTAGAGGTGGGATACAATGTGAACGAAAGTCAGTCACTAGGCATACACTGTCGTCCCCGACAACAAGGTGTATATTTCTATGTTTTTTTATACTGTTAACAAGCAATTAAGAGGGTGTTTAATAATAATATTTTATGTTATGAGAATCACTGTACCAAATTTCATTGCGCTCTGCCAAAATAAGTGTGTCGTCCCATGGGTTTAAAAACATGGGGGCGCTATTGAGGCATTCTTTATTTGAACTCTGTAATTTGCATATGCCCATTAAATATACACTAGCCCAGATCACTGTGCCAAAATACATGTGATTTTATTTTTAAAGTGCTTATTGCATCACACATAAGATCTGCAGATATGGACGCGGACCAACGTGATTCCACAATATCATTGTTTCACCGATATAATAATCATTATAATGCAATAGGTACTGTTACACTAAGGAGATACTGTACAATGACAATGGATTGAAACATATTGACTCATTTATGCTATTTTTAAGTTGTGGGAAAGATTATAGTCTCTTTCTCTCACTTTACATGCATCTTTACTGAGGTGTAGAAAATGTGTGTCTTGACCTCATACATTTCATAGTTGAGTTAAAGACTGTCCATAAACTATAAACTTTAAAAGTGCTGTCATACAAGCATATCATAGGACAACAGTTTTCAAGTGACTATAGGCACAAAACAAACAAACAATTAGTACAAGGTCAAGGGGGAACAGGCTGTAGTTTTTCAATAGGTTTTCAATGTGAATACATTTTTGCAAATATAATGTGTGCGTCGATCTATGACTAACTGGCAAGCCTTCTGTAACATTTGGGAAACTAGTATGAACAATGGCTAAAGGATAAACCTTAAATTTCTTACATAGTATCTACTCAAGCTTGCTGCCACTCACAAGCTGACATAATAATTACATTATTGAAGTTCTTTGAATTCACATTTAAATTCAACTGTTTAGCTCAAATAGCTACATTAAAGAAGATACCTCTCGGGTAAAACAAGACATTAATGTGAGTGTGTACTAAAGTTTTTACATGAATACATTTTGCTACATTTATTCTGTTCTTTTGCACAACTCCCAAACTTCAACGTGGATGTCTCAACCAAACAATGTATTTTATATGTACCTTGAATATGCTGACAACTGACTACCCTCAGAAATAAATTAGTATCTAAAAGAACCACACAGTGAAACAGCTGTGATTTTATTTCAGGCAAATGAAGCCGGCCCCAGAGAGCGGCGTGTGAAAGAGAGAGTGTGATTCAACAGGCAGACCGGCAGTCGCTGGCAAAGCGTCAAAGTCATGAGTCACTCAGGCACAAGTGGTGTCCATGGCAACGGGACTGATCAAAACGTTCTCGAATTTATCAGTGGAGGAGACAGATAGTGAAAACAACTAGAAGATAAATACTTTGATATGTTTTGTACTGTTTGCTGTGTTTTTAGGTATTATAAGTGATTAGCAAAACCAATATGAAATATTTTGTAACACACTGATTACAAACTGTGTTTTTCTTAAACATTGAAACTATCTGTATAACTCCCTGCAACCCACCAATTAGGAAGCACTTTAGAGGCATTTTGCTTGGTGGTTCAAATAAAGGACAGAAATTTTCAGATTTCCTACACAATTTGTTTCTAATAGAAACATAAAATAAAGTGAAAGAAGCCCAAGTGTAAGTGAAGGTCTATAACAAATGCAGTGCTGGAAACTGGAAACCAAAGACATGGCTGTGAGCGGCTCCCCAAAAAACGTAAATGTTTTCAGAGATATATTTAGGGGCTTGATTTTGGTGACGCAAAGACATTTTTTAAAAATTGCGTGGGTGCAGGTTAAAGTCTGTGTTTTAATCACTGCCAACATCACAAATCCACAGGGTTCGGCAGTAATCACCCTGGAAGCACATTTTACCCTAAAGTCCAAGAATATCTGACTAAGTTTAAGTTGAGCATCTTTCTCTATAATCTTAAAACAAATGGGCTTAAAATGAATTCCTCATTTTCCTCTTGATAGCTGATTAACATTGAATGCAAATAAAGAACGTTTGCATCACACAGCCTCTTGCCCTCCTGTCGGCCAGTGCACCCCCCACGCATAACCATGAGCTTCACGCTTGCAAGATCCTGTACTTGATACAGACTTGCTTTTGTTTTAACTCATACATATGACAACCTGGAGGCTAGATTAGGTATCACAGAAAACAAAAAAGTTTACAGCCTCAACCCAAAAGGGATCAGTGGGGGTCGAGACAGTCTTCAGAATTTTCCTTTTTCTGTGCTGTGAATTCTCCAGAAATCTGTGGTCTGAAAATAATATTGAAAAGGTTAATACTGAACTGATCTTCTTAGTCTATAATTTAAATGTGAGCAACACAAGAAAATAAAACTATATTCTGTATTGACCATGTATGTTATTACTTTATACACTAATTACAATGTGCATGCCTTAATAAGATATGTGCTACACATGACAGGAGCGACAAGCTTACTTTCATTAAAACCCAAAATAATACGACAATTACGTAATAACTAAAACTGATTAGTGGCTACCTTTTAAATGAATGGACTGTGGCAATTACCAAAAGCCTGTAGTACTATCTAACTGCTCTGCTCTTTCGGATTAGATTTGGTACGGTTATTTATTAATCCCGAAGGAAAGTCAGGTCTAACGTCATATAGTGTCTTACTTGGCTTGCTGTTATTTATAGTTACTGTGTCGTGTCCACCATTGCGTTTATGAACCTAAATAATTCAGAATGTGGAAGGAAGGTATGTTCCCTCAAGATGTTAAGAAAGACAGAGTGCATAGTTAAAATTTCATAAACTGGTACCAATCATAGAGATAATACATTTAAAACAACTAGCAAGCAGCAACAGACACAGGCTAAAACCTTCTCGTCCATAAAGCTCTTGATGCGACCAACACCATTCCAAGAACAAATTATTTCCATAATCATAACCAAGTATTTCTACTTTAGTCACTCTGCTAAAGCGGCGGACAGTGGTTCCTGTTACACCAGTCACGTGAACACATGCATGTACATCCGGGTTATTTAAATTCTGACGCAAGCTTCAGCACAAACCTGGCAATTTCATACAACGTTACAAAGTATTTAATTAATATTGTATATTTGTCAAAGTTAGATCAAGCCGAATAAACTGATGATTTGATCAATTATCTTGTGTATCAGATATATGGGCTTACTATTTCTCAGATAACCCCGCACACCCACAACTTGCTGTAGGCCGACAATATTTCTTTTTTGTCAGATTTGCAAGGTGTGTTCTCTGGTGTGTAAAGCCCTTTACAACCTAATAAAATAATAAAATCACTGTATGTTTGAATTGTCAATAGTAAACAGTTTCTGTTATTTATTTTTAAAATACCCCGTAGTACAGTTTCCGTCTCCTTGCGCCACCTGGTGGTACTACAGCTCCTTTGTGGACTATATCAGTTATAAGGTCTTCCCAAACAAATCCAGACTACATTCACTCTCAAGCAGTTTCAAAGCGAGTCAAGCATCATGTAATTGTACAGTAACATGGTTGAGATCCCTCTGAACAGTTGTAAATGTTCAGACAAATTCATGAGGTTAGCTTGCACTGAATCACACAATAATGTGTAGATTAATTGACTAGTTCTACTTCAGGCCTTTGTATAGGTTTACTCTTGGCTACATGTTAATTATAGAACAAAGAAAACACGTATTACACCAAAACATGTTTAATCCAGTAAAACAAATGAGTTACAAAATATGTAAACATGTTCACAGTGTTGCCCACATAAAGTCTTTTATCAGATATTTACACCTGTTGTGAACAAGTCTTTTCTTCATCCATATACTCTCAAGCACGAGTAGAAGTTCATAAAAGAAAAGGGATATTTTTGATTTGAAAGATTAAAAGTATAAAAAGTTACCGTACCTTAAAATAGACCAAAAGTCTTTATAGTTTTTTGTATAAAATAAAAAGTAAAATACAATTGTGCAAACATTTGCCACTGTTTGGATTATTAAGGCTTTTTTGGTATGTTTGAAGAGTAAAGTGCTTCTTTGGTCCCACTGGACAATAGAAGTGGTCACAAACCTGATAGTGATATAAACATGTTATTTTCATTGAAATTAAGTGTAAAGATGACAGCAATATCTTTAGAGGTAATTTAGCTTTCTTGCAGTGCAATTGTAAAAAAAAACCCCACAAATATTAATGTAATTATACAATAATACCAGTCTAAAGGCATATAATAAAAAACCTAAATATAGCATCAATAAAATTACGGCAATTTCTATATTTGACACTTTTTCATGTTGATATGGACCTGCTTCTCTTCTTCTCTGCTTCAGCGCTATCCTCAGTTATGGCCCATTTTTGTAGTTCCCCGCAGCCAAAAATTGTGTAGAAAATAGCACCAGCGATTTGAATAGAAGCAGCAAGCCAGAAGACCTTCCTCCAGCCGTCCAGAGAGTGCTGAACAACAGTGAGGGGGAGAAAAAACATTTGAGTGACTAGATATGTGTTCATGTTGTGAGTGTAGTCTGCTTTTACTTACATCTTCAGTAAAATATCCAGTAACAATTGGTGCAACAATACCAGGAATGGTCCCAAATGTGTTGGTGATCCCAAGAAGAAATCCTGCATATCTACAAACGAGAGAGAATGATTTATTAGTATATATCAAGTTAATTTGACAGTATTATGATCCTTTTGACAATAAATACTATTACCTGACCATGGTTTACTATAAAATTGAGTCATTATGAATAAACAGTGCACTGACCGAGGGGCAATGTCTATCTGGTTCATGTAGACTCCTGCGGCGCTGGTGCCTCCTGAAGTTGTGGAAAGAGTCAGAAAAGTGACAGTCCAGACGTGATTGCACCCAATGTAACAAACACAGACCAGGAAGACTGCCGGCAACACCATCCCTGCACAGAAAGAGAATATACTGTGTCAATGTAACATGTACAGGCAATTCTTCAGGCAATAACAAATAGTAAGTAGTAAATAGTATCTTTTTTGTTGATAATTGGATTTATGTGTGATTAGCAGTAGAATAGGTGTACCTAAAAAGTGGCTAGTGAGTGTATACCTTACCAAAGGCTGTAAAGATTTTGCGTACAACTGTGACACTGAACACCTTTCGCTCAATGAGGCTGTCGGCTAGGACTCCAGAAAGTGATGAAACAAACCATCCCCCGAGATAAGGCAGTGCGGACAGATATCCATTCTGTTAAACCACAATATTCAACTTTTAGACCAACAGTAACTCATGTATTCAACCGTTTCAAAACAACCATCAACTCACCGACTGCAGGTCAAAGTGCAGGATGTTGTCCATGTAAGCGGGCAGTGAAGTCAGCAGCGTGTAGTAAGACCAGTTTGAACACATCTGAGTGATTATAATGGCCCAAAGAGGTACAGAGGTCACCATGGACGCAAGAGGCACCTTCCAGCCATGACCCGTACCCTGAAAATGAAAATTTTTGGTCAAAAACTAAAATGCCTGGATAAAATCGCCTGGGTTTCACCACAAGAGGGCACTCACTATTCTTGTACATTGTCAAATTGTAAACTACAACGGCGTATTAGGGCCACATACATACAGATCCCATTTTTTTATTGACAACTAACAACATACATATCTCAAAGTGGAGAGTGGTTGGCCTATACAGTTACCAGTGCATTTGCTAGTCGTTCACCAGTACCACTAGGGGTGCTTCAGTGACTAATGGACTGGCTAGCCACTGTTTAGAGTGGCCAATACTTCCACAATCAGCGTATTTGTGTATTATTTTATGGTTTAAATACGCTGGTAAACGAGTGGAAAAACATTCTGTAAAGTATTGGCCACTCTGAAGCGCCCCTAGTGGTACTGGCGAATGCACTGGTAACTGCATAGGCCAACCATCGCCACTTTGGGATCTCTTCGCTGCTGTATATTTTGAGAATAAAATCATAATATTTGGAGAATATAATCGAAGTGTTGTCAGAATTCCCAGAGTAAGCAAACGCACCTCCACAGCCTCTTGCTCGGTGGAGCGTCTGGATGGAGTTAACTTTTCGAAGCAGGTAATGTGCACACAAATCTATTATTAATATTAGTCAAATAAACAAATATTCCACCCTTTAAAAGAAGTAATGAGTTGTTACTGCCCTTTGGTCATTAGCACGTTATCTCCCAGCGGGCAGCGTCTCACCCATTGTGAAGAAGGGCATGCTGTGGGGTGCATAAACAAGTATAAAGCCTGTATTGGCATTTAATTATTTCATTATTATGTCCCAAATACAAGCACTGAAATGTTATAAAGATTATATTTAAGAAATCTTGTGCGAATATTAAAACCACTGTGGTTAGTTTTATTCAGGATGCACAGGACTGCTTAGTTCATTGGATAACTCTGTGCTGCTCTGCTATGTTTGCTGTACAATTGTCAACTTGGAGAAAGAATACTAAAACTGGCTACTGCTACTGCCACTTTAGACACAGAAACAAAACAAAAATGATACATGTATGTAGGCATACATAGCCTTTATTGAAATATAGCTTGAATTGAGTCTTCTCATACTTGCTATACTATAGGCGCTAGCACTTGCATCTAGCTAGCACAGAGACAGTGGGACAGTAACATCTCATTACTTTCTTTTAAAAGGGTGGAATATTTATTTAATAATAATAGATTTTTGTGCAAATTACCTGCTTTGAAAAGTGAGCTCCATCCAGTCGCTCCAACAACTGCACAAGAGGCTGTGAAGGTGAGTTCGCTTATGCTGAGAATTCTGACACACTTCGATTTTAATCTCCAAATATTATGACTTAAATCTAGAAATATCATGAACATTTTACATCTTTTACATTTGCACACAATAATGGGCTACGACTATAAGAAATAATATAAAGAGGGGTTATAGTTGCATGTCAAGGATCCACCAAAATGATTATATGCATTTAAATGTTATTTTATTGTTGTATTATATATTATTTACAAGATGTGACTGGCTTTAAGTGATAACCCAAACCATAGTTAAAATGCAAATAAATCACATCCAAAATATAAGAGGCCTTACCTGAGCTCCAATAGAGTTAATGATATATTCTCTCTCTTTTTCACTGATTCGTCGATGTGTGCGAGGGTCGTCTGATACAAAAGCAAACCAGAAGACTGCCCAGAGGCACCCTCCAGCTCCTACAACACAGACAGAGAAAAGAGCGCTGTTTAATGACTGCACTATAGAAGAGTATGTACTGAATGACACATGTTGACTGTACAGACTGTAGTGAGCATTAACATTAAAGGCATAAAATACTTCTGTGATAATAACTTTCAAATAAATGTATTTTAAGCACATTTTATCACAGGAGTTATATGGCACCTAAACCATTCAGATGTTTGTAAGAAAAAAGTAGAGCGAGAAAGTTCAGTTCAAATAACTGTGGTTTCTTCATAAAATTCTTTGCATAATTGAGTATGTCACATGTTTGTCATACCGCAGAGGTAGAAGACTGTGGGCCAGCCCAGAGTTTCACAGATGAAGCCGGTGAGAGGCAAAGCAACAAAAGCCCCAAAGTTTCCTCCAGATCCTGAAAAAGACATGAGTCTAGACCGTTCGAGAGGGGGAGCCCAGTGAGCCCAAATCGCCATCATGGCTGGGAACGTGACTCCCTGCACAAAACATACACAAAACACTGAATGAAATTAAATGCAAAACAATATTAACATTTGATTAATTTCATAAAGATTCATTATGCGCACAACTAATATACATAAAGTAAAGTAAGAATCTAATAGGATTATTAATTTATTTATTGTTCAATTTAGTATTAGTGTATTGGTGACTCTAAGTTGGCCATAATAAGAGAATGTGAATGGCTGTGTGACAGTGAGTGTGACAAACTGACAGTTGCTGATATAGGCTCTAGCAGAAAAAAATAATAAATGTATAACAGACATACAAAATGTTGGTATTTCATTCATTTATGGCCCTAATGATTCAGTCTGACATGACACGCCTGACTATTAGGGACCACATTCATTTCACCTCTCCGAAGCCCTCCAGAGCCCGCAGTGCAAACAGCCAGCTGGGTCCCCAGTGTGCGGCCAACGGGGTGAGCAGCGTTAGGGCGGCTGTGCCCAAAACGCCAAGTCCCAGGAACTTGGTCCCTCCGTAGTGTCCTGCCAAGTAACCTCCAGGGATCTGAGTGCACAGGTATCCAAAGAAAAAGGCTCCAAGCATCCATCCCTGGACCTCCGAGTCCCAGGGGTATTGAGGGACCTGCAACAAGGAATACATTTATGAAGGATATTGTAATAGTTGAATAAATGATTGTATGAAGATGATCTGATAATATGGGGATATTGCTGAATTGTTTATACTTTGCTCTTCACCAATTTTTACTACAACAATGCCAGTGGTGATTTTAATAGTAGGCCTATTAAGTATTGGATTGGATGAATTGGATTGGATGTACATTGAATTTTCTACTTATTACATTTTACCATATCGCCAACCCTTAATTTTGTATTTTTGAAGTGCACAACCAAATACAAGCAAGCTGTTACCCCGTCCGGCTGTTTGAAACCATTGCTGGTGTTGTTCCCGGGCAGTGGACAGACATGTTTGGATGTATTTGTGGCGTTCGTTGCCGGGGGTGGGTCGGTGTTATTCACCATGGCAACCATCGCCACGCTGAGGTTGACGCGGAGACCGTAGACGACCGTGAAACCCAAAAACATCAGGAAGGCCAGGTTCAGTCGGGCTGAGCAACACAGAGGAACTGAGAGGGAGCACATTAAGGACAGTCATTAATTATTAAGGACAGTATTAATGATATGGAGCAATGAAACTTCAGTCATTATTAAATAGCAAGGGGAGGACGTGACATGAGGAGCCATCTTTATTTTCGTTGGTGGTTTGCTGAACTTGTAAATATTAAAATGAGTTCTCTGTTCAGTTCAGTGATCACTTGTGTGAGGTGTGGCCTGACTGAACACCTGATGCAATCATCCAAAGCTTACATAATAGTAGTGTACCTATCACTATGCAAAATGGGTTTACAACGACATAAAATTTGCATCAGTTCAGTCTGTGTGACGGTTTTGATTGTTGAAAAGCTTTAATTTGCCAGTCCAGCAGACTTCTTCAGTTCTGGTTAGAAAGGTGGGTGAGCTGAGATTTATATGCTGATACTTGGGGGAGTGGTATAAACCTGTTGGATGGGCTTGTGCCCTACCATTAATA
>JAVQKC010147176.1:0-15024 GCA_036025475.1 Philypnodon macrostomus | reverse complement strand
CTGCTTTGCACACACTCTGCATTCTCTTGATGAGCTTCAAGAGGTAGTCACCTGAAATGGTTTTCACTTCACAGGTGTGCCCTGTCAGGGTTAAGAAGTGGGATTTCTTGCCTTTTCATCATCATGAAAATAAAGAAAACTCATTGAATGAATGAATAAATGAGGTGTGTCCAAACTTTTGGTCTGTACTGTATGTTCTGCACTTCACTTAGTGTCCCTCTATATTATAGAACAGACATATAGAAAGATATTTTGTTACACATTGAATACTTTCTTTTAGTTGTATTTTATAGAGTCACATGAAAAAAATCTGTACACTGGAGCGCCAAAATAATTGTTCTGTGGGCCACATTTGGAGATAATTTGGACACCCATAAACTAGAAGACTAAAGGCAAGATACTTTGAAAATCCTGGATTCAGATGGTTAAAAAATGCATTTCTTGCTCACTTTGCATTTTGTGATACAACACAAATAAACACTAAAGGTAATCACTTTGAATCGCTAGCTTAATGCTTAATACGCAAATCATTTAATGCTTCGGCTGAATTCAATTAAAGACAAGCAATGACTCTGACACTCACATGATGTCCCACTTTGTGTTGGCCTGCTCAGTATTTTCAACATTTGTCCCATATTTTTCACTCATGCACAAACATGGTATATATCGACAGTCATTGATGAATTAGGATTGTCCCCTCCCCCCCAAAAAAGGTCAGACACATTTGACACCTTTAGATTAGCTTTGTTTATGGCACACATTTGCATTGTTTTGTTAATCATCTGAAATGTCACAAGATGTATTATAACTTATAACCAAGATCTTGTATTGATGATAGAGAGGGAGAGTTGGACCAATGCACAAAGCCTTCTCCAGCACATCCCAAAGATTCCCAATGGGGATAAGTTCTGGACATCGAGTGAAAATGATGTCTCATGCTCCCTGAACCACTCTTTTACAATTTGAGCTCGATGAATACTGGCATCAGCATCTTAGAATATGCCCAAGTCAACAGGAAAGAAAAAAAAATCCATTGATGAAATAACCTGGTCATTCAGTATATTCATATTTATGTATTTATTTATGCTTTTTTTCGTTGTCCCACCTAAACATGCCCACATTTGGTCATTTGTTATGGCCAAACTTTGAATCTTTATGTTGTTCAGGACAGAAAAGGACAAAGCTCCTCCCAGCCCTCACATGTTCATCAGCTCTAATGGAGAGGTGGAGGTCCAGAATGACCAGGTGCTGGTCAGCACATGCAGAATGAGAGTCCACAAATTCCCCTTCGATACTCAGAGCTGCAACCTGTCCTTCAAGTCTGTCATACACACAGGTGAGACATGGAGCAATAATGCTGGGTTAGTCACGGGGCATGACTCATTGCTCATTGGCCACTGTGGCTTGTACTTTAGTTTGTTATAGTGTTTTCACTATCCTGGAACTGCTTTTTGCATGTGGTTCTGTTAATGGTGCATGTTTTTATTGTATTTTGTTGATTTTTATTTTCAACAAATCACTACAAAATAAGGGTGTACTTTAACATGGCATCTGGAGAACCTCTTAAAGCTGCATACCTGATTTTCTGAAACTTTGTCAGATGCTATTTGCAATTGACATTATTTGTTCACCAAGATTGCAAAATGCATTATTTTCTGGAAAAATATTGAATTGCATATATATCTAGCAAGTTCATTTGGGAATCAGCTCATTGTTCCCACAACACATTGGTCCCACAGCCCAATGTTCCTATGTTTCTTAGAGATTTTTCAAAATAAGGCCCATTTGTCCCACAGCTTAATGTTTCCACGTTTCTTAAAAAACAGAAAGAAAATTAGGTCCAATGGCTCCCACAGGCCTTGGTAAAGGTTAGGGGTGATGTTAGAGGTGGGGGTTATGGTTAGAGGTTAGGGGTGAGGGGTTATGGGTGAGGGGTTAGGGTTAGAGGTTAGAGGTGAGGGGTTATGTTTAGATGTTAGGGTAAAAGTTTAGGGCTAAAAATGTTAGAAATGTGGAAACATTGTGGGACCAGTGGGCTGTGGGACCAATGGACCTAATTTAGATGAAATGTGGGACGGTAATTATCCATATTCCTGTTGTAGCCAAAGACATCCGTTTGGTGGCGGGTGAAAATTCGAGTGAGGCCACAGAGCAGTCCAGAGAGGTGATGAGGATGCAGTACGAGTGGCTCTTCCTCAACATTAAAGTGACCAATCAGAACGCCTCGAACCCTGAGGAGCAGGACATGGTTATATATACTGTACGTACTGACACTGCCAGCTGGATTTTAGATGGTTTAAGAATCCCTTTTGAAATGCTCACACTGATGTTTGCCCTGGTGGGTTTTAGGTTTGCAAGATTCTTAGCGACACAAAAAGCAGCATCCAACCATATTTTATGATTGCATATGAAGTTTGTTGATTGGCCACATTATGCCAGTTGTTGCTTTGATTGGCTAAAACAGTGGACTCTAGTTGGAGCTTCAGCCAATACCTCCAAATATTTTTTATTCTACCTACCTGGAACCGTGTTTTGTTTCATACACACGTTTGAGTAATCCTGTTTGCTGAGGCCCTGACCTTCTCAGGAGCTGAAATCACTTGGTTTCACTTTTCTCTGTAGATACTTGCTACTAATTTTCATTCTTTGCTTTGGCTGTAAAAAATGAAGTAGGCCTTAAAGACACATGCACAATATAAGCTTTTTCAGCCTAGGAATTTCAATATACTATTCAGTATTAGTACTAGTACTACAGGTTTCTTCCACTATCCATTACATTAGTGAGTATAAGGAGTTATACATTATAATCTCAGCAGCTATGGGCTTTAGGTGGTGTACAATATCTAGTTAGTTGCAGGGCTGACACACACAGACTCTCACAATCATTCACCATGGGACATTTAGATTGTCCCTTTTTGATTACTAAAGTTTCATGAGAAAAACAGGTTCTACAAGAAAAAGTTTGGATTTTACATACTCATGAACTATAAGTTTAGTTGACATAGCCAGTAGCATTCATGCCCCACCCACTATATAAACATGTAGTATACCAAGTTATGATTGCTTTAAGTTTACATTTATAGTTAACATATCAAATCACATTTAGGACTATTATTATGTATTTATTTAAAAAGGGACCATGTAGAATTATAACATAAATTTTGCCATTTGATGCATTGTACCAGAGTTTAATTTACATTCAAACAGCCAACTTACAAATGGAGTTAAACATGGCAATCATACAGCAATCATAATTTTTTAACCCTTTATTTAACCAGGAAATATCCCATTGAGATTAAGAACCCCTTTTTCAAGGGAGTCAGCAAACATCTCTCAGTTGTTCATTGTAAATAACTCTTTTCTCAGATCAACATGAAGCGTCGCCCGGTGCTGTATATTGTGAACTTCCTGTTACCTGTGCTGTTCTTCCTGTGTCTGGACCTGTCCTCGTTCATGATCTCTCACGGAGGAGGAGAGAAGCTCACGTTTAAAGTCACCGTGCTCCTCGCGGTCACCGTCCTACAACTGATCCTCAACGAGATCCTGCCCTCTTCATCAGACAGGATCCCACTCATAGGTAGGGATGGGACAATATACAATATTATCTAATATTGCAATAAAAAACGGGTACCGGGTATTTAAACTGCATTCCAATATATATATATATATATATATATTGGATGAAATACAGCTAATTTAATAATTAGAACGGTAAATACTTCAACTGTATCTCACCAATAAGTTGACTTTGTCAAAATAAGAATTAAAATGTAAGTACTACCAGATTTGTTTTTTGTGAGATATACAAAATATTATAAATTCTGATATACCAATATAGCAGCCTGCAATACAGTATCTCCCCAAAAGAAATCTAGAAATTTTGTACCACCAATACTGACAATTGATCATATTTTTTTTTAATGATTGTAATCGTTCTTCGAATAGTCATTTTTTTGCACCTCAATGTCCTTTGGACTTTACTGTGAATGCATAATTTATTATCATTTATTATATTTAGTATACATAAAAGTTTGAGCTACAATAAAATGTACGGTTGAGACATTTTACGGACTTGTACATAATTTTTTTAATATCGTTATCCAAAAAAAATCGTCGCTACTCAGACACACCTGCTAACTAAAATCTAACTAATCAATTTCAAATACAGTATATAGCACTTTTCACCCCTTCATCACACTACTGGTGGTGGTAAACTACCTGTAAGCACAGTAGTCTTGGGGCAGACTGCAGAAAAACATACAACAAACAGTTTTAAGACAGAAGTCACAACAGTAGAATGAACTGGGGAGAGTGGGGATCAAACCATCAACCTTCTAGCTAAGATGAGCTGCTCTTACCTCCTAAAACCACTATTCTATAGGTTTTAGAACGTTAATTTAATGCATTATTTTGTGTCCAATCAGTCCAAACAGCTTTATTTTGTGTAGTGGCTATTTGTCCATAACTTTAACAAAACAAATCAAATGGCCATTCTGGCACCGTCCAGGATTAAGCTTTACGCAGGTCAAATAAAATAACTCATGTCCATACCAAAGATGCGTTTCAGAAAAGAAACTTAAATTATAAAAATTACTTACCAAAATTAGCATTAGCAAATAATACAAAATACACTTTTTAATAATAAAGAAAATTAAACTACAAATAGCTCCAACATTATGTATATTTTTCTGTTGCACTGGTGACACTGACAATCATCTGTTGTTTAACCAGATAACAATAATTATTAATCTTTGTCCGCTTTTGGGTGACTGAAACTATGGGCCTTAGGCGGGGTACATCCTGGAAAATGGCCACTTAGTAGCAGGACAGACAACCATTTACTCTCACATTCATTTACTAGGGGCTATTTAGATTGACCAATTCTCCTAACATCTATTTTGGCATTTTACAGTTGCTTGCATTATTCATTCACTCCAAAATCATACACTGATGGTGGTATGCTAATTGTACTTCTTTAGCCACAGCTGCCCCGGGGCAGACTGACAGAAGCATGGCAGCCATACCACGCCTACTACATTACAACCACCACCAAACACAAATCACACACATACTGGGTAAGGTAAAACTCCTTTTTTCCATTTTGGGAAACAGTGTGGTCTCTTAACAGGGCAGCTTTCAAAATGTTCAATCTACATCGTTAAATTATAACATTTATTTAACCTGCATCATGGACTTCTATACTATACTTTAATGAACACCTACAGAGACCTCATTTGACAAGATTTTGAAACTTTTTACAGAAGGATTTGTTGATATCTAATTACTAGATGGATTTTACCCCCAGAAAACATGGCAAAATTCAATGTTTTACAGATTATTTTTTTAAATATATTTACAATACATACAGTCACTCAAAAACTAAATAAGATCCAAAATCCCCCCTGTAATTGAATCTAATATGTGTCTACAAAATAAACCAAACATTTCAAACCTGGCTCTAACCAGCATTGAGGTTTTTATCCTGGAAAAGTATGCAATTTTGGTAATTTTTACACACAAAATGCCTTATACCGCTGCCAAGGAGGTAATGTTTTCAGTGGTCTGTCTGTTAACAATGTTACACAAAATGTACTGAATGGATTTGGATGAAATTTTCAGGGAAGGCCAGGAATGACACAAGAAATTCATTAGATTTTGTGAGTGATCCGTGGAAATGTCATCAATGTGATCACTGTCATTACACAGGACCCCCACAGCAGCAAAGTCTCAGATGAGCACTGTACTCTGGAGAAGATTCTGGATCATTTGAAGTGCGTGGAAAGATCTCTGCTGATTCTGGACAGACACCATGTGGACGAGCCCGGAGAGTGGACCCGAATGGCCAAAAGACTCAACAAGATCTTCTTCATCCTCTACATCGTGGTGGTCATTGTCTTTTTAGTCTATATCTACGCAGCGTGGAACCAGGACTAAACTGGGACTAAAGCAGGACTAAACTGGGTCTAAACCTGGATTAAACCAGGACTAAACCAGGATTAAACCAGGTCTAAACCAGGATTAAACTGAGTCTAAACCAGGATTACACAAGGTCTGAACCGGGACTAAACTGGGTCTAAACCGGGACTAAACTGGGTCTAAACCGGGTCTAAACTTGGTCTAAACCAGGACTAAACCCAGGTCTAAATCAGGACTAAACTTGGTCTAAACTCGGACTAAACTGGGTCAAAAACCGGGACTAAACTTCGTCTAATCTGGGACTAAACTGGGACTAAACCAGGACAAAATCAGGGTCTAAATCCGGACTAAACTTGGTCTAAACTCAGACTAAACTGGGTCAAAAACAGGGACTAAACTGGGTCTAAAGCAGGTCTAAACTGGGTCTAAACTGGGACTAAATTGGGTCTAAACCAGGACTAAACTGGGTCTAAACCGGGTCTAAACTTGGTCTAAACCAGGACTAAATCAGGGTCTAAATCAGGACTAAACTTGGTTTAAACTCAGACTAAACTGGGTCAAAAACCGGGACTAAATTGGGTCTAAACCAGGACTAAACTGGATCTAAACCAGGACTAAACCAGGACTGAACTGGGTCTAAACCAGGACTAAACTTAGTCTAAACCAGGACTAAACTCGGTCTCACCCAGTATTAAACCAGAACTAAACTGGCTCTAAACAAGGACTAAACTCGGTCTCAACCAGGACTAAACCAGGATCAAAAAGATGTTTTTGGACCTCTGTATTCTACAATCTGCTTGTATATACCTTTATCATTTTATGGTAATAAGTGTGGGTACTGAATTGTATCCTATTTTATATTTAAATATAATCAGTATATATAATCAGTATATAGCGTCCATTAGTGAGGAAGACTACAACACAACAACAGAACACATGGCTGTACCCAAACAAACACGTTTATCATTTATTATTACCTTAGACCAGACATGTCCAAAGTCATGGCACAAAGTTTTAATATGGGGCTCAGCTTACTAAATATAATGTTTTACTTTTTACCCCTCAAGCAGTATTTTTGAAGCTTTTTGAAAATATTCTGTATTGCATTTACACCAGTCTTAACTTCTAATTTGTGACATTAAGGGCCAGACTTACTAAAGGTTTGTGTGCGTTCAAATTGAAGAGAATGTGCAAAAATTGGAGCTAACCCTGACACACATGAGGTTAGCATGCACTTTGTGTCTCTGGCAGGTGCAAACTGAAGGGGCTGCAATTTTTGGTCCTAAAACACAATGAATATATGTAAAAGGAGGCGTAGATGCGCAAAACACAGGAATGAGCAAAAAGCATTAGAGGAGACAACGCAGATGAGGTGCTTTAGTGAGTGTTATCGGACATAAGACGGTAACACTGTGTCTAAAAATAGTATGATCTGAATTAGGTGTATATGTCTGCGGAGGAAAGAGCACTGTGTTTTTATCAAAGATGTCCCACCAAAGATAATATCATGGAAGGCTTTAAAAGGGCTTTTCCATAACAATGGCAATGTGTGGATTTGACTATAAAGAGAAGCACTTTACCTGCTTCACTTTCTGACCCTATGTTTCCAATATGGTAATAATTTAAATCAATGAAATATCCCAATTTCTGACTGACTGGAAAATTATATTATTTTGGTAATGTATCATTGGGAAACGCATGGCCCTCTGTAACAACATTTTGGACCCCTGCCTTAGACAACCCTAGTACTAAAATGCTTCACAATTCATTATTTTCACAAAAACGGTTCTCTTCTGTAAATGTATAATTTGTAGATCTCTGGTTGTCTTCTCAGAAATGATGTGTCTAATGTTTTTTAATGCAAATAACAGTTGTGCTGCATGAGTTTATTGTTTCAGACCTGGTTTGTCAGTGCTGTCTGTCTGAGGGTTGATTTGGTGCATATAAAAAGCTGTTTCAACAACAAAATGAAATGATTGTTTTAAATTGTGAATAAACCCACATACTAAACTTTAGCCCTGTGGTTCCCAGCTGGTGGGTCAGTACCCCAAAGTAAATCACGTTTAGGTAGTTTCATGTTTTGCTCATTTGAAGCCTTCATATTTTTAGCATCAGGCAGCCATTCCCAAAGTCAAAAGGGCCTCCTTCAATATCTGAAAATCGTTCGTGGCCCCCCCACATCTGAAATCTTCTTCCAAAATACAAAAGTCATCTATTTATGTACATTTTTTATTGAAAATAGGATATTACATTATACATGTTTGTTATTCATTTCAAGCTAAATTTATTTTTAAAGACTTGATTCTGGGGGCCCCCTGCAGGTCTGCGCTGTCATCCATGACAGTAACGTGTATATCATTGAAATGGGCTCAAACGCAAGCCCCAAATCCCACATTAAAGCAACATAAGTCTGACATAGACCAGTCTGTAGGGGGCGGTATGGTGCCAACTGTCCCCTTAATTTGTTCAAGAACAGGAATAAGTCAGGATTAACCCCTGTTTGTGTGATTTCTGAGAGTTTTTATGTTGTTAATTAGTTAATGAATTATTTATTATTCATCATAGAAGTACCAAAATCAATCTAGTTCTAGAGTGTCTTCATGATATGTAATCTGGCCCTAAAATTTTTAACTGATTGGGCAATTCCTTTTTGAGATATTATATGATTAATTACAGGGTCAAGTTTCCATGTTCAAATGGAGTCTGGTTTGTGTAGGTTGAAAGAGTCAATGTGTAATCATGTCTCTTCTGTGAACTTTGTCTGTGGGTTTAGAGAGCCTGCTTTGTGGTTTACTTTTAGTACCATTGGAAAGAGCAGATGTAAGATATGAAAAGACAACAAAAAAGACTTAAATGGATGCTATCAGAGTCTATTTGACTAATTGCACTCGGTCCAAACATTTGTCCATTTTGATGTCACTAATGGTGGGGAGGTCTAACCCTAGCCCCTCCCAAAACATTCACCAGACTGTAGACTATATTTCCCACTGCAGCAGCAAACAGCGATTGACAGTTTTATGTGTCATCATGAAGCTCATTGCCCTCTTGTTGGTGCTTATGGCCACAGGTAAGTGTCTCTGCCTTTTTTAGATTTTTTTTTTTTTTTTTTTACAATTATTAACAATGCCAATATCCAATTTAATTCTATGCTCTATGCTTATTAAGCTATATTATAAAGTCTGTTGTCGATTTAGAGTGGCATTTACATATGGTGCAACGAAACTGAATAGAAAATTACTGGACTGAACGAGTATTATGTTTCCTTAATGCGACTGTGCACGTTGTCACCATACGTGGAGTATATGCTCGATGTTACGTTATCTTAATATTTAAGATAGTAATAGATGGAGCACCAAAATATATCTACTGTAGCAAAACAGTGTGTACATATTTTGCTAATTGTTATGAGTTCTTTGAACATCACAGTGACTATACAAGAAGTAAAAGCAAAAATACTGATTAACAGAGAAATGTGGATTATGGAATTAAATGGACGGCATTTGAATATTAAAAATATGCAAATAATCGAATAATAAATAACAGGAGAAATTATGAATTGACTGAATTACAAACAGTTAAAACAGTGGAAATTGTTTAGAATTTTTGGGATTAAGACGACGGCCACACATTTAGACGGTCGTCTAAAGAAGATTTACATTTGTCAGAAAAGGTTTTCCTAAATGTTGGTGAGAGCATGAGGCAAATTAAGAGCTCAATAGACTTTAAATGACTAAACTTGTGTATTTGCCAACTTCTGTGTGAGAAGGTGCGGTCTTAAAGTGCATCTAGCCAGAAAGGTCTGAACGCAAAGTCCCCGATTGAGCCTGGTCCAGTAGACTGAAGACTACTGGCTTTATGTCTTACCTCAACCAGACTGAGCTGAAAGCCACACTCTCACTAATGGCAGAGAACAGGCGAAAGTCACATCTTCACGTTGTGTGAATATAAGTCTATGACCAAAAATGGGTTGCTGTTTGACAAAGGCAGTTCTTCACAGTGAAAAACGTATGCATCTGGTCAAAAATTGCAATATATCGTAGCATTGGTTTTAGTCCAAAATACATCTTTTGATGGGCGTGCTCTTAAAAGAGAGAAGAAAACTTAATTTCTTTGTCCAAAACCCCTTTCTCCAAGAAAGCGAGAGAAAAGTGGGGGAAATTAATAGGATGAAACCAAATTTTTCCTTCAACTTTCTTTTGTGGCATAGTGTTACCAGAATACACACAGTTAAACACATTTCAAACTCAAAACTGTACACACAAACATATTGTACACATTTGTTCTTTTATTGAAAACATTATCAAACTGTCACATGGAGTCACAAAGTCTATGAAAATAAGTAGCTTAACACCAGGGGCGGTATGTGGCTCCATGTGTAGGGTCATAAAAGTAACCCAGGATACAGGGTCCAACACACTGACACAATGGTTAACTCCATTTACACAGCATTGTCGTATGTACACCTTAGGGTCCAAGTCTAAAGAACTAATCAATTTGTTGCTAATCAGTTTCTTCAAGTCTTGGTTTGTTTGGAGTCTTTGGATCTCATCAAGTGAGTGGCTGGCCACGTGTTTATACAACCACATTGGAATATCCTGTTTGGTCCTCCAAAGGTTATAAATCAATGTGATAAGAAGTACTCCATGGTTACTTAAAAATAGGCAACCCTGCTAAGTCTGTTGAGGTCAAGAGGTCAGTTACACTACAATATGCCAACCTGACCCAGGAGAAACTGGCATTGAGATATGAGGCCTACCTGCTGCAGTCCGACTCACACCGGCTCCTGCACATACATAAAGGAAGCGCGACTGCGTCTGACAATACCAGTACGAAGTGTTACAATAGTTTGTACTTAAAACTGAGCCGTGAGAGACAGTTTATAGGCTTCTGTTCAAACCTACATGGAGCCTTTTTGCAGCATTTTAATAGCCTTTTTAGCATGATAGTGCCTCCTTCCACACTTGAGATACAATATACACTGTGTTTTTATGTTTTATTGAGACTGGTAATGGCTTGTCAGTTATCATCAAATCCAGAAGGACAAAGTGGCTAGTGTGAGTTAAAGTGTTGGTCAAATCTACTTGCATTTGGCTAGTGGTAATGTCGAGCCCTTAGCCCGAGTTACAATGGTACATCCTACACTGGTAACTTGAATGTACACTGTAATGACAAAATAAAGCCCTTTACTTAATCACATATTTGGTAAATATTGTGCATTACTTCTGGGAAGTCATTCATTTATTGTTGTATGTTTTGTAGGTGAGGTCTCATCAGAGGAGAACTGTTCTTATCAGGACGTGTTGAATCATCTACAACTGACTCAGAACAAGGACCTCTTCACTTTGGTTCGCCCTGTTAAACATCACAGCAAACCTACGACTGTTTCCCTCGACATGCTACTGTACGCCATTCTGGATGTGGTCAGTATTGTGGCTGCATTGAAACAATATGATTCAATGGTTACATTTACTGTAACATCTTAGTGTTTTTGCCATGAAATTTACTGGCTTTAGCTTATTTTGTGTAACAGACAAGTAGTACAAAAAATATGAGCACACATGCATCTGTGCCCTATTACTTTCAACATCTTCGGGTCGGGTAACACAAGGGCTAGATGGGAGCATGTTTGCAGATTACTTAGCATTGATGTCTCAGCAAGAAAGTCCTGGGTTTTATTCTTAACCTGGACTTAATGTGGAGCTTAGTTTGTATGTTCTCTCTGTGTCTGGAGGGGTTTTCTCTAATTTCCTAACCTAAAACATGCACAATATTCTGACCAGAATCCTGGCTCAGCTTTGGTCCATTGCTCATGAAAGGTTTAACCCCAGTAACACTGGATGGATCAGCCAAATGCAGATAACCATTTTTTCTACAAAACAGTTAAAGGAGTTAGCATCTCTTTGTTAACTGACGGACAAAAGCTAGCATCTTTGTCAAAACAGGCAAGTTGATTATCTTGAATGTGAAGGATATACCCTCCTTCAGGCCCAAAGTAGCTCGCTCCAGTCACCTGTAATGATTTAATATGGTTGTGTCTATGTACTGCAGTATTTGACCAATTTCTTCCTCTTTCACAGAGAGCGATTGACCAGACATTCGTTTCCTATGTGTGGATTCTTATAGTGAGTTCAAAGTAAAATCAAGTGCTTTCTTTATTGTAGAGTATTAATTGGTAATGTACTTCATTTTAGAACTGGGATAATGACTACATCCAATGGAACATAGATGACTTTTGTGGGATTGACTCGGTTAATGTTCCTATTGAGACACTGTGGAAACCGGACATAACCATTGAAGAGATGTAAGTGGATGAAAGATTAGCAGAGGCTCACAAAAGCTACCATTTTCATAATTCTTTCCAGGACAGAGAAGGACAAATCTAGCACCAGTCCGTACCTCAGCATCTCACATGATGGGGGGGTGGTCTATCAGAACGACCAGGTTGTGGTCAGCACCTGTCGGATCCAGGTTTACAAATTTCCCTTCGATACTCAGAGCTGTACGCTGTCGTTCAAATCGGTGCTCTACTCAGGTGAGACTATGTGTCAGATTTTGGAACATGTACAAGGCTCCCATTAAAAACACTTATTTTTTCCATGTATCAAACAATAATTTGTAAGTGGCTTTTCCAGGCCCCTCTTTTTTGATGCCATTCTGCGTAGTAGCCTCTCGGTGGTACTGCAGACAAAAAAAACTTCTGGGCCCAAAAAGGATTTTTCCCATTGACTGCAATATAAAAATAAACGCCTATTGCTGTCAGGCCACCTACAACTTTTCAAATGAGAATTAGTGATAATTTTGATCTAATTTAACATTTTCCTTATTCAATATTCCCCAAATTAGCCCAGAAATAACTATCCTGTGCCCAAAATACAGAAGAAAAGCATCTATTGCTGCTAAACTGCTAAATATACAGTTGTAATAAATAATAGCAGTTAATCTGTAAAGCTAAAAATACTTCAGATAACATTTATATCCATATTCTGAGAGATTTAGTTCACTACTATGTCCTACTGAATCAGAGCCATAGTGTCACATTGTAATTACAATGAACAAGTCGAATGTAGGGCTGGAAAGTAATACACTATACAAATGTATTAATACTCATTCTTACGCTATATAATTGTGACATGATAAATAGCAGCTTTTTATAATACGAGTGTTGTCTCAGCTCCTATAGACTTTCAACAGAGAATAATAACCCTCGTCTGGTGCTGTTTTTCTGTGAATTTTCTAAAATGATTTTTTTTATCAATATAAGTAATACACTTAAAGATTGGCATTTAGACAGTGTTCATAGTTGAGCGTTTACTTCCTCACCCCATCTTCTTTTTGCAGCACTGGCGTGATATCAGCTGCAACCCAGCAATACCCACGCAGGCTCAAGGGTCGTAGTGTGCCTGTTCTATGGGCCCAAGACAATGAAGATAGTCCCCTATACCCAAGAAAGCTCCAGGGCTGTAATGTGCCTGTTCTATGGTCCCAAAACATGGAAGAAAGTCCCTTACACCCATGCAGGCTCAAGGGCAATAGTGTGCCTGCTCTATGGGCCCAAAACACAGACGAAAATCCTTTTAACCTACAGAGGCTCAAGGGCCGGAGTGTGCCTGCTCAATGGGCCCAAAACATGAAAGAAAGTCCCTTAAAGCCACGCAGGCTCATGGGTTGTAATGTGCCGGCTCTATGGGCCCAAAAAACTGATAACCATGCAGGCTCAAGGGCCATAGTGTGCCTGCTCTATGGGCCCAAGACAATGAAGAAAGTCCCTTAAACTCATGCAGGCTCAAGGGCCATAGTGTGGCTGCTCTATGGGCCCAAAACATGGAAGAAAGTCCCTTAAACCCTTGCAGGCTCATGGGTCGTAGTGTGCCTGCTCTATGGGCATTAGTCACTGAAGAAAGTCCCTTATACCCACGCAGGCTCAAGGGCTGTATTGTGCCTGCTCTATGTGCTCAAAACATGGAAGAAAGTCTCTTAAACCCACGCAGGGTCATGGGTTGTAATGGGCCTGCTCTATGGGCCCAAAACACTGAAGAAAGTCCCCTATACCCATGCAGGCTCAAGGGCCATAGTGTGCCTGTTCTATGGGCCCAAGACAATAAAGAAAGTCCCCTACACCCACACAGGCTCAAGACCAAAGTGTGCCTACTCTATGGGCCCAAGACAATGAAGAAAGACCCATAAACCCACTCAGGCTAAAGGGCCATAGTATTGCTGCTCTATGGACCCAAAACATGGAAGAAAGTCCCTTAAGCCCATGCAGGCTCAAGGGTTGTAGTGTGCCTGCTCTATGTGCTCAAAACATGGAAGAAAGTCCCTTAAACACACACAGGCTCAAGGGCCATAATGTGCCTGCTCTATGGGCCCAAAACTGTTAGGAACTAGACTTTGGACTCAATTGCTCAGCGTTTGGTTGTTTATTAAACAGCAAGGTAAGAAGCAATGTAGTAGTGACAGAAGACTATCGAGGCGGCAGGAGAGTAGAGCGTCAACCCGGTGTGGCAGGTGAGTGGAGCAGCGACTCAGAGGCGGCAGGTGAGTGGAGCGGCGACCCAGAGGCGGCAGGTGAGTGGAGCGGAGACCCAGAGGCGGCAGGTGAGTGGAGCGGAGACACAGAGGCGGCAGGTGAGTGGAGCGGCGACCCAGAGGCGGCAGGTGAGTGGAACGGCAGGTGAGTGGAGCGGCAACTCAGAGGCGGCAGGTGAGTGGAGTGGCGACCCAGAGGTGGCAGGTGAGTGGGGCTTGGAGCTGGAGCAGGTGGAAATCGTTGGAGCAGGTGGAACTCTCTGGGGCAGGTGGAACTCTTAAACTGGTTGAAATCTTGCAGAGCTGGATCTTCATCGATGTATGTAGACAAACGATCTGCCAAAGTCTGAGGTGAAGTCCAAGGCTTAATATCCACCATGCTGATGAGAGTGAGCAAGTTCCAGGTGTGCACAGCCAATGAGAAGGCTGATTACAAACAGCTAGCAGTTGTGAGTGAGGTGTTGCAGGAGGAGAGAGTACTGGTGGGCGGAGACAAAAGAGCAGCCTTCATGACAGAACCCCCTCCTCAAGGGGCGTCACTGGACGACCCACCAGGCTGGTCAGGATGCGCAGCATGGAAGT
>JAVQKC010147173.1:0-15650 GCA_036025475.1 Philypnodon macrostomus | reverse complement strand
TTGTTTAGTCCTGGTTTAGACTCTTGTTTAGTCCTGGTTTAGACTCTTGTTTAGTCCTGGTTTAGACTCTTGTTTAGTCCTGGTTTAGACTCTTGTTTAGTCCTGGTTTAGACTCATGTTTAGCTCAGATTAGGCCAGTTTTAAGCTTGGGTTAGGGCTGGTTTAATGCTGGTATAGTAAAGGTATATTTCTGGTTTAGATTTGGTTTCAATGAGTTTAGATCTGCTTTAATCCCATTATATACATGGTTTAGACTTGGCTATAAACCACTTTATGATTTAGTAATTTGCCCAGTGGGTTCGGCATGTCTGCCGACTATACATTTTGCTTTACTGAAATAGTGTTTCGTAAAAAGATGGTCTTTGAGTTATCTGTGCAGCTATGAGGCCTTAATACCAGACTTCTCCCTTGTCTGCTTTCTGCCTAACTGCCCTGAACTGATCCAACTGCCTCTAGCCATCAGCAGAAACATGATCTATAAGCCTTTGATCCTCCTGAACTAGCAATGCATTTAAGTTATCATCCGAAGCTATTACCTTTAAGGAAAATGGATAAGTAGGTACATAGTGGCTGATCAAACAGAGGCATGTGAAATCTCACCTAGTGCTGCCTGTACTTACTTTAACATAAAACAGTCAAAGATTTCTACATCTTGAGGGGGGTCTCAGCATACAGGATTAATCAAGCATGTGTGAATTTAACAAAATACATGTTGGGGAACCAATATTAACAAACAATGTGAACAGAATAGGGACCCTTTAATTGTGCTTTCTAAATAGGCTATTTTTCTTTCATTTCTTTACTGCTTATCCTGTCAAAGGTGCTGAAATCCATCTGCTTTGTGGTGACATCATTTTTTGAGTCTCCATTTCACCGCCCTATAGATTCACCTATGTAGTCAAGGATATGTACTTGTCTTCATTAACCTCTCTGTACATTGCAGTATTGGTTTGGTTGTATTTTGTGTGTCCTTCAAACAGGAGTAATGTATGTGTGTTTAAGCTTATCCTGCTGACCCGGAGCAATATTGCCTGAACCTCGCTCGCTCTGTCTAATTGATGAATGGACCGTCCAAAGCCATTGACTTGAGTAATCTTTCAATACTGTCCCTTTTCATAAGCCTCATTGTCCAAGATCAGTTTGAACACATTTCACGTCATTAATGGACATTATCCCAAAGCTAAAGATGAAAGCTGACATAATTATGAAGAAATTCTTGTTTTTTCCTGATTCCTGATTAAATACTGGTTTAGTGGTCATTAATCCTGGTTTAGACCTGATTTAGAGCTGGTTTAGACCCACCTGTTTTAGCCCTTATTTAGGAGCTGTTTAGTCCTGGTTTAATCCTAGTCTTGGTCTTGGTAAGATTGCCTGTTTCTAGCTCTTTATTGATTTATGACTGCTGGACATTGCTGAGGTCCAGTCAGTGTCCTCCTATTACAGCCTGTGGTCAGGTGTCACTAAATTGCCAGATACCTTTGATTGAACTCCCTCTGCTCTTTCAAACCACCCCCATGCAGTGCAGGACCCTGGACAGTTACCCAATCAGCAGCAGATTGCAGTCAAGTGTGACAGTGGTGCACATCGATGGTGAGATTTTGACAATGCTCTTTTTTGGTGACATGGTGAGATGTCATTTTATGCTTGTTTTTTTCAGTATGACAGGGCAATTGCAATTCATTTCCTGGTAGATTTAGAGTTAGATTAGAGTAGATTAGGTTGAGTTCATTGTAAAACAGGGTGCAATTGAAAACAAATATATTCTGTCCCTGCTGTTTTGGAAGTAGGATAAATGCAGTTAATCGCAGGGCTGACACCTATATATTTTCTGACAAGTGATTTGCTCTAGGTCAGCATTTATATCTATACAATTCTGTGAAATTCCTGCAGAACCATCACAAACAAAGAGAAGAGCAGCTGTATTGGCCTCTCATCATTTGTGGCTGTTTTTAACTCTTATCCCCCTCAATTGAAACCCCAGCAATCTGCCCTGCTTGTAGCAAAGAAAGGTCCCCCAATCTGGCTTTGATGACCTCATAAATTGTGGCTCGGGGCATGGCGAGGGCAGGCGCCATGATGCCACAGTCTCTAAAAGGATGATCAGATGTCTTTATTGGCCAAAACAGCATCAGGGAAGACTGTCAAGGGCCTTGTTATTGGCCTGATTTATCCGCCTCCCCCGAGTGTCATCTTCATCAGATCACCAGCGTCATTATGGCAGGCTGTGGGCTTCTCCTGTTGGAGTAGTAGGAAATGTATTGATGTGTGTATTGTGATGGCTTCCTGTTTTTTCCACCTGTCATTCTGTAATGAGGCTCCAAAGACAGACACTTTATGCCCATCGTTAAGACATTCACTGCTGGTTTATGGCCTCGTTCTTACAGCTTTGTTTTTGAAAACCACAGGGCCTTTTTATTGTGGTTTACGGTGTAATTAATGATATGTAGCTCAGATAAACACAGTTGTTAGTTTGGCATTGAGGCTTGCCATGTGGATTATGGGCTTTCACTCTAATGGTCTGTATTGTCTGCCTGGTCCAATGGAATAGGAAATCTTATATTAGCGTTAAATATGTAATAAATAGACATAATTAGAAATGCTTTGAAGGAACCTCCCTCAAATAGGGGACTTTCAACTGGCCTTTGTCAATTACTGGCCTTTGTATAGAATATCAACGTCACTTTTTAACAGACAAAAACAATGCAAATTCCAGCGACATTTCAAGTATATAGTATAAATCCTGTTCACAGATATCATACTATATTGAGTAATTAGCTATAATTTACCTGTTATATTTCCTCTATATGCAAGGCTATTTCAAGTCTATGTCTATGTAGCCAGCATGCTCATTAAGGCCATCATACAATAAATTACTCAGTTTTAACTAACCATTAACCTTGACAAAACAAAACCATACCCAGTGAGCCATTGGATTGCACCCCCTCTTTACCATCATCAGCCTGAGCATGTGGAGGAGCCAGGGGTCGATCACTGATGAATATGGAGCCCTTCTCAGTCTCATCCATTATGTATCAGAGACAGGGCAGTTTTTAAAGAATGCTGGATAAGGTCAGCTTCCCATACTGCAGGAGCCTTACTGTAACATCTGTCTGTGAGTGAATGATGAGACGTGAATGTTTATATGTTCACAATAAAGATTATTTACTGCTGTTGATTCAACATTGTGAACAAAAAACAGCTGTCACTAAAAATCTCAAGTAGTATTTAAAGTATCTAGAAGGAATAAATATATGTTCAGAAGAGATTGTAAAAATGAATCTTAAGAAGAAACTTGGGAGGTTTGTTGAAGAAATTGCACCTGTAGTCAAGTTACAGTATGTCCTTACATAAAATTCAAGATGCTTAACAAAACTCAAATGGTGGATTTCTGTGAACCTCTGTATGAGCAAGGCCTGGGTGGTGATGAGATGGCTAACTGGTCTCTCGTATTGATCTCGATGTGATTTAGCCTCTTAAGAGACCGGCCTTTTTCCACATCAGCAAACAACCTCTAAATTAGATCATTCAATTTCTGTTGTCCTGTGAACAGTGTCCTTGATGCTGGCCATACCAACCTGCCAAAAATACAATAGGCTACTGGATCTCTGTCTTGATCCTGAAGCAGCTATGTCTTTACCTTGTAGCATGTCTTCAAACCTGTCTAAAATATTGCCCAGTATTGCATTTTACCACAATACCTCTTCCAACCACTATAACAATCTGCTGCTGCATCCACAGTGCATAACTCATAATCCTCTCAATGTATTAGTTCTGGTCTCGTCAGATGAACCTCCACATTTCAAATTGGTAAATCAGACAAATCCTTTTCCTTGCCACGGCCCGCCCTGTACTTTACATCATTAAATATACATGAGGCCTATGATTACTGTACATTACAATTGGCTGATAGCCTGTGAAGAGTGCCATGCGGTCGGTCTTGGAGGGTTAGGGGGTTATTGTAAAAAACTGCTTTTACCTCTTTTGCAGCTTGAATAAATGTGTTACCACAATATATGGGTATAATTTTAACAATATTGAGTTTTAGTTATTTCTCCCAGCTCAACTATTTTACTATTTTGGCTAAGTCTGTTCCTTTAAGGGCAAGAATGAGACCAGAGGAAACCGTAGACTGAGAACATATGGTGTTGTGGCTGTATGAGGAGTTATGGCTCCCTGGGGTCCCACTAACTTCTATTATTCATGTTGTACAGGGTCTGATAGCCTCTCACACTATTTTTGGTTACAGCCAGAGTCGGGGCCCCTCTTAATGTGGGCACTATTTTTATCTAATCAATGCTACAAAGATGTTACAGCCATTAATACACAATCCATTAGCCTCATTTATCACAATATTTAGATCACTGTCAGTATCACTTCATGTATTTAGAAATGTAATGTCCTCATAGTGTAATTTTTATTTTTTATTTTTATAAGGATAATTTACAGTGTTATATACATGGTCTAGAGACAGGATATATACTGAATTAGCAAATAATAAAAGATCAGAGATTAAATGTATTATTTTATTATGTTATTATGTATTTACATTTAATTTGCAGTTTTGTACCAAATAAGATATTATTTAGTTTAATATGACTTTTTGGTATATTCGGGAATAAAGGAAAATTGCTTGCTGAAGATCAAAATCCTTGTAAGAGCTTTCCCCTGAGACATTTCTGTTTGTTTTGCTTCAGCACAACATTTGATAACTACATCTTTGAATATTTGATTGCATATTTTATTTAGACTTTTAGATTTTAGATATCTGGATCGTTTGTTAGCTTGTTAGTCATTGCACATGAAAAATACCTTGGTATAAAATTTGTAATATATTATCCAGCTCTAGTCCTTAAAAAGCTAAATGTTATCATCTTTAAATGATTTAAAGACTAAAAGGAATTTAAAGGAAGTCTCACTTACTTCACTTACAAAACATATTGTTCTCCTGATTTTCCAGGTTTGGAGGGGAACCTTAGCCAGGATGAGGTATCGCCGGATGAGAGCAGCCCTCATCATTCTCCGGGCCTACAGACGCTACAAAGTCAAGTCCTACATCAAAGAAGTGAACCGTCGCTTTAGAAATGTCAAAAACATGAAGGACTACGGCAGACATGTGAAGTGGCCAACACCTCCAAAAGTACTGCGCAAGTTTGAAGAAGCACTCAGGAGCATCTACAACAGGTACGAAAGAGACGGGATAGTGTTAAGTATTGAGATAATGAATTAAACTTTAATAACACATACATATACAGTACAGACCAAAAGTTTGGACACACCTTCTCATTCAATGAGTTTCCTTTCTTTTCATGACTATTGACATTGTAGATTCACACTGAAGGCATCAAAACTATGAAAACCTTATATTCTAGTTTCTTCAAAGTAGCACCTTTTGCTCTGATTACTGCTTTGCACACACTATGCATTCTCTTGATGAGCTTCAAGAGGTAGTCACCTGAAATGGTGTTCACTTCACAGGTGTGCCCTGTCAGGGTTAAATAAGTGGGATTTCTTGCCTTTTCATGAAAATAAAGAAAACTCATTGAATGAATGAGGTGTGTCCAAACTTTTGGTCTGTACTGTACACTTGCATATATACAGTATATAAGAAGAAAACATGATACATTCTGTATTCAAATTGTATATTTTATACCTAAAAATACTATTTATTTAAAACTATTACATTATGTTTGGGAGAGGTAATTTTCTCGTTGCTGAAAAAGCTCAGATTACGTGCATGTCTGGGAAGGCCCTCTTTTATTTAGGTATAAGTGAGCACAACCACAGAGCGTACAAATCCTAGCCTGGAGCCTAGTCTAACACCCAGATGTGTCCATTTGGTGAAACTTTTACATGTTTCCTGTTGCTGCGGGAGAACACTGGTTATTGATTTTTCCTCCTCCATCAAAGCCACATCACCATCTTTTATCCTAACGTTTGTTTTTATTTGAGTCTGAGCTCAAGTCAGAAAATAGCCTTTCTCCACAATGATGTTTGCTGTCAGGATCAGTGAGTGAAATCTAACTGCACAGGGCGCAGCTGGGGCCTCCTCTTTTATGTATCAACTGCACTGTAAAATTGGACTAACCTTAGCCTTACTTGAAAATAATCTAGAACTAGAAAGACCTCAGCCAGGGTAGCTAATTCCCCCTATATGCACTCGATTCTAAATATAACCTTCTGTGGAACTGGACACTGCTACAGACTCTTTTTTTCAGTAACTTCTATGTTTATGTTTTATATTATTCAGAATCATTCAAAAAGACAGACAGACACACACACCAATGCTACCGAAAATATTACCTGCCTGGCGGAGGTTATAACAATTGTATTAAAAATACTTAGTAAATTTTACATTTTATGGGGCTTTGTATTTAACTGAATGTGTCATATAATCTCCCTAGGGAATGAATGTGAGAGTGTAGTTGTCTATCAGTATATGGCCATTGTCATTGCGCAGTGTATATTCTACCTAAAGCCCATAGTTGCCGGGATAGGCTCTACTCCCGCAATTGCTAACAAGAAGAAGCAGAACATACCGAATTAAATCTAATGGCTATAAATGTCAACAATACACTGTAATAAAAACAAAACATATTAGTTTAACTTTGAAGTCTGAGTTGAAATTTCCTGGATTGTTTTTAAAGTAAGTATAACATATAAAATTTTACAGTGATTGATGATGATTTTCTTTTTGTTCTATGTTGTGTTTGTCTGCAGATGGTGGGCATGGACCCTGATCAAAAGCCTTTCACCAGAGGAGACCCTGCAGGTGAGGGCTAAGGTGGCAGGATTTGAGGCGCTCAAGGGCCACAGGACTGACTTGGGACTGCAGCGATCTTGGGAGGGAAACTACCTGGTGAGTGATTGGGATTAGCGCCTGTGCAAATAGGATAGTGATGCAATGTTAGGCTGGTGGTTATTTGAGCTGGCAGGTACAGTAAATAGGTATACCTAATAAAGTAGACAGTGGGTGAATATGAACACATTACTGTTTTTAACCACATCTTGTGTTTGTTGTGTTTTGGCAGAAGAGAGACAGCCCTGACACAGCCTCATCGTTTACTTTAGTCTCCAGCGAGCTCCAACGAAAAGACAAGTTTATGAGAGTTTTGTTCTCCGGCAATGTTCGAAAGGTAGGCGTATGTCGAGCACTCATGCCCACACACATACATTTTATTTCTGTCTGCACAAACAAATAAACCCAAACTGCTTCTCGTTTGCCCTGTCTCCCTGCAAGGCCTTTAAAAGAGTGTGTATCTGTGTTTGCATTTAACCTGCCAAGCTGAAATATAAGCTATTTTGTGTGTTTCAGATCAACCATTTCAACAAAGCAGAGGACCGGGCTGTGCTGATCACTGACCGACACTTGTACAAGATGGACCCCCTCAAGCAATACAAGCCCATGAAGAGCATCCCTCTATACAATGTACGACATTTACCAATTATTCATTATTATTCCAACTTTTCCAGTTAGAAATTATGGGATACTCCCTGGACAATGGCCATTCAGTGCACTATGGTTCAGATATTACTCCACATATTACACAACCTGTATGATATTTCAGTGTTACCATGGATTTATCTCCAACTTCAATCCACCATCGACTTGTGTAAGACACTTGTTTATTCTAGCATACAGTTTCTGCATACATTTTTTGCGCTTCTAGATTTATCTTGATTGTCATTATATCGGCGTTCGTCCATGTCCGCGTCCGCAGATCCTAGCTGTGAACGCAATAACTCAAAAACGAATTGCCGGATCAGTTTCAACATTTGCACACAGATACATACCATAAAGACGCCAAACTGTATCGATTTGGGTACTTCTTCGATGAATATTAATTAAGTAATTAATTAATTATGGGCCAAAACTGTGAATGCAATAACTCAAAAAGTCTTTGCTGGATCGTTTTCAACTGTTGCACACAGGTACATATCATGAAGATGCAGAACTGGATTGAGTTTGGTACATTTTCGCTTAATGACAATTAAGCATTCACAAATGAATTCACAAATTTATTGAGCCAATATTCCTGCTGAACATAAACAAAATCGCATGAATTTTGGCACAGTGATCTGGGCAATTGTGTATTTAATGTGTTTAATTTTGTGTTTATTTACAAAATGTGGCTGTTGCAGATTTGTAAAAGTAATGAACAGAAAGCTGAGAACACACTGGGAAAAAATATATTGTTTACTGCAGCAATTTATAACTACATTGGAAGCTTGTTTGTTTGTTACTCTCTTTATACTGTATTAATATGTGCCATTTTTTAAAACTTGACATTACTTTTAATACCAGTGGTGATCTGTTGTGAACCGTCTAATCTTCAAACAGTGAATCATTATGTCCTAGCATGTTTTTACTCACAAACTTGGCTGTGAAACCATTAACGCTCTGGTTGCTATGTGTAGGTGTAGGAGGCAGGTGTTTTAACCCTTCACTCAAAAATAACTGAACGAGAAAGAAGCAGGAAAGTCAAGAGTTTGTGTCCTGAGGTCCTATACTACCATATTGAGCGCAAGGTCAGAGCTACATGCTACATGTCTGTAGCTGGGCTATAATCATGGCAACTATTGCGATATTGATTTTTTTTTTGTTTTTTGATGCAAGTTCAATAAAGTAGTCCCTTTTATATACTAGTTAAAATTGCTTTATAATCAAAACTCAAGACTAAACCAAGAATCATGTCTAAAAGTTGATTTCCAAATATATTTATTTACATTTTGTTTAAATTTATGTCAGATTACAGAGCATGGTGTTATCGTTATGTATTTAGATTTTCGCTAAACATATATTGCATTGGCTGATTATGTGATAACAGTAATTTTGTGTTATAGTGTGCAGAACAGGTGTCTGATTTAGATTTGGCTGAAAACTTGTTTGTAGAATCAAAAAAAGCAACTGCAGACATTAAAAAATAATCTCATCTTTATTCTGTTCTGTCTTGTTCTGACTACGGTGCTACAAAGAAATGTTACTGATTCCTTTGTTTGAATTTAAATACAGATTATTTTCTCTTGTCTTTAATATTAAACCCACATACTGAAGGATTATTTATCTTGATCCCTTTAATCTCCTTTTGTCTGTGAGAATCTCATTTAATTAAAATCCTGTTTGAGTATAGTTTTACACTCAGAAGATGTGCTGGACAGCTTCCAACCCAACCCCAAACAGAGCACTTCCTCATCTTAGATAGAAAATGCTTTCACTGTTGGAAGATTAAGTTGCGTCATGCCAAATCAAGTAGCAATAAACTTAGATAAATTGGCATCTAGCAACAGTTTCATTCATGGATCATCTGCCTTCCTTTTGGCCCAATCGAAACCACCGACTTTTGTGTTGGATGTAAGAAGTAGACTGTCAAATGAGACAAATGACACCAAGAGTGACTTAAGAGTGACATTATTAGTAATTATATCGGTGAAACGATGATATTATGGAATCATGTTGGCCCGCCCGCGTCAAAAAACATCCTTCAAAAACATAAAAAAGACCATGTTTGTCATGGTTGGGAGGTGGGGCCTCTAATGACCTAAACTGTGAATGCAATAATTCAAAAAGTCTTTGCTGGATCTTTTTCAACTGGTACATTTCATGAAGACACTGAACTGGATTGAGTTTGGTACTTCTATGATTAATGACAATTAATTAATTAACTAATTAATGCCCTGAAGCACTTTAATTGAGCTATTAATCCTGCTGAACATAAACGAAATTGCATGAATTTTGGCACATTGATCCAGGCTAGTGTATATTTAATCTACATAGACAAATTAGAGAGGTCAAATAAAGAATGCCTCTATAGCGCCCCATGTTTTTGACCCCCATGGGACTCTGGACACACTTACTATCAATGAAAATTGGTACCGTGATTCTCCACAGTGTACCCAACATAAAATATAACTTTGGCCCCACCCTCCAACAAACAGGAAGTTGCCCATTTTGGATTGAAATAGGGAAGTATATTTGACAGCCTCTAACTTACACATACTTTGCCTTTGATTAGTTTCGCCGATATACACCTTGCTGACGGGCAGACAGCATAGGCCTAGTTTTTATTGTTATTTTCTGAAATTAAATGTGATTAATTGCATTGGTATATGGAAAATTCAATAATGCATTCAAAAGTAGTGCATAGCATACTTTTATTTCAAAAGTACAAAAGTAGCCTTTAAACAGAGAGTACCAGATTTGGACCGCTTCCCGTTGATACTCACTGATTTCACTGCCAGCAGCAGCAGCATACGCTATAGAGGAATAACAAAACAATCGTCCACACAGATCCCGCATCGCACTGGGCAGCAGGACATACGAGAATGATGTACCCTAGGGGTGAGAGAGAGCAATCGTCTTTTGTTATTTCTCTTGGCTGCCGTTGGAGGGGTGCACCACCCTTCTTATTATATCAGCGAATCGACTGCATATGCTATGGCAGTAAACAGCAGACTGTTAAGTTACATTTTATATATGTATAATGTATTCTCTGCATTAAATCTATCCTTTTCATTCCACTTGGGTCTCTAGCCAGTGTCTTTGTCATACTAATAAATAGATTAACCTGTAGTGTGCATTCTCTTTTCAAGGTTATGGTACACCCCTAAAAACTAATCCCAATCACAGTGAAAGCATGCAAGCTCCAGATAAACAGGCCCCAGTCTGACCACAGATCGAACTCGGAACCTTCTTGTTTTGAGGTGACATGACTAACTGCTTTGAGGCACTCAAGCGTTCTATAAAATATAGAGAGCTACTCAATGTCCTACATTTTCTGTACTTACTATTCCATCAGAAGTGTTTGTGTTAAATGCACTGTGGACAATAAATGCAAGGTTTTTAATTCACAAAATGAACCGGATGGCCCTGATTCAAAAAAGAGAAACAGCTG
Source organism: Philypnodon macrostomus (assembly GCA_036025475.1). Lineage (NCBI taxonomy): Eukaryota > Metazoa > Chordata > Actinopteri > Gobiiformes > Eleotridae > Philypnodon > Philypnodon macrostomus. The sequence goes on along the minus strand of JAVQKC010147173.1, from coordinate 4,761 downwards.
TTACTAATAAAATGCTTGCTGTTTTAAAAGCTCAATATAAAACATGTTTATTACAAAAATTAGTTTTTTTTTTTTGTAGAAATACACATCCTTTGATGCTGTTTATATCTAATACACATTCGTAATGTAGTGCAATATGTTTCATGTTTTAAAATTTACAATAGTCTCTTCTATTAATGGCACTGCATATGATATTCTACAGAATGTACCCACTATAGTGAGTGACAGCTCCTGTTCATTGTTTGAATACAACTTTGTGGACTCTGAATGTTTAGAAAAAGGCACAATATTGTCTTATGAATGGTAGTGCTATAAAATCAAATTCAATTCAGTTCATATACTGTATGTAAATGTTTCAGGGGTCAACTGTCTGCCTTCCATAGTCAGTCTAGTAGGGAAACAGCGATGCTGTGAAGATTTCCTGTACATTGTGACACTTTCCTATCTTATCACAGCTTTCAGTGTGTGTCTGTCACTGGAAGCCAGTGGGGGTCTGGTCTTATTACTCAATGTTACAAATTGTACCAAATTGCTTTTGCCTCTAGTCCACAACGTTTTCTATGTTGCTCTGTAAGATTAATCTTGATGTCTTATTCATTTGGCGTTTCTTGGCTCCGTTAATGAGCCTTTCCAATGAGCGAGGAAGGAGGTGCTTTTTGTTATTGAATTTTGGTAACAGTGTGCAAAGGAAGAATGCGGCTTATAGTGAAGATTTACGAAGAAGAAGCCTTTGTTAGCGTGTTTGCTTGTGTGTGGGCGAGAGAGCAAGCTTTTGGTGCATGTAATTGAATATGAGAGTGAGAAGTAGTGTGTTTATCTGGTGCGAGTTTTCACCACTGAAGTGTCAATAAGTGGCGTGACAACGTAGAGTGCAACTCAACAAACGAACGTACTCTGTTTGAATTCGGAAAAATGATTTGTGATTTATGTAAATGTTGTTAAAGGAAATGTACCAAAGAAATATTGTAACTGTGACTACAGGCATTACAGTGCAGCGGCTTTTTTGTGTTACTGTGTGTGTCTGTGTGTGAGAGACCCAACCCAAGAGCAGCATGCACAGATGGAACTAGATTAACAAGGAATCTGTGTCTGTACATTGTGTTCATTCAAATGTGGGTTGCCAACAGCCTCCCTGTACTTTGCATACAGGGCGAGCTCTGTGTACATGTCCATCAAAACATGCATATGACTTTTTTTGGTGGTTTACTTGTGACATGGCTGTTGGGACAGAGAGTACCCTCGGTGGGTCGGTTGCTTCATATCTGAGTCACTTGTTACTGTGCAACAACATGTACCGTGTAGAGGGCGGGGGGGCCTCTTTGAGGTAGAGTTATATAGAGTAGAATGTCATTGCTCAAGTACAAGAAAATCACTCCATTAGTTGCAAATAAGAGAAAATTCAATTCTAACACAATAACATAAGTTTTAGTCACGCGTACCATGTATGTAAGTCCAAGGTACAGACAGTAACTTAGTGTCTATACCATAACTGTCAAAAACTTCAAACTTTGATGCATTCAAATTTTTATTAACATTTGGCAAAAAACATCCAAATCAACAAAAACAAACTACTCATATAGACCCTTCCAATGTTTTTCATGGTTTGGGGGCGGGGCCTCTAAATTGCTCGTTAACGATAAAAACCCTTAGAAATCACACAATGTCTGATTAAGGTGACAGTTGTGGCAGACGTATGGGAACGTTTTGCCGATATACACCTTGCTGTCGACAGCGTAGGGCCTAGTTATAAAATTCATGTTGTTTTGTATAGGAAGAGATCGGGGATAGACTTGATAGTAACCCGTGTGTGTTTTGTCTCCCATAGGTGCATCTCCTAAAGAAAAACCCTCAAACAGACCGAGCCCACAGCTTCTTTGATGGACAGTGGACAACTACCAGCATTTTCATTTAGGAGACACCCAAGCGAAGACTACACAAAAGATTGATGCAACAGCAGTACCTCACAGTCAGCCTCTCATCTTTCTCTGATCCAATCAGAGCCTTCTACTCGACTTTCTACCTCTTAGAGAAAAAAAGAAACACACAATAAGGAATTTGTTTTTAGTTATTGGATCTCCTTTACTTTATTGTGCAACATTCTCTACGTATACCTCAGGGAAAGTCTCCCACTACCTACCTCTTCCACCGACAGCCAACAAGTCCACAACTCTTGACCTCTCATTGCTGGAAGTGTTACAGAACCTCTTAAAGCTCGGCTCACAACACCACAACTATGACAACCACCCTTTTGACTCACGTGCTGGCTCTCAGAAAGAAAAAAATATATATAAACCTCAAGAAAATGTAGCTAGCCCCACCTAGCTAGCTATAAACTCTCTGTAACCTCACACTTTCTCAAAGAAATAATAATAATAATAATAATAATAATATTCCTGGCAGGCTATAACTATATACCTCAAAATACAGAAGGGAAACAGTGACTCGCCCGGTGCATTACTCCTTTACTGGTAACACACCTCAGCATCTGCCCATATTGCCTTAGAGGCATCAGTATAACAACAGTAGCCAAGGAGGCTTCCCGGAAAAGAAGCTAACGCACTCAGGAGTACAACCAGCAGGAAGCTTCCTCAGACCTCCAATACCAGAAGCTCTACTCAGGAGAAGCCAATCAGAAGATGGCTCGAACTACTCCATGACAAGATCCATATATAGAAAAGAAGCTAGCATTCTAAGTCAAAAGAAGAATGCAATGGTAAGTTTTTTTCTCTTTTTGTATGTTTTGACATTTACCTTTTGCTGTGAAGTTCTTGCATTTAAAAAAATTGGGCTAAGGTTGTATTAGGTGTACTGTATGAGCAGGCTCATACATGCTAGTTACACAGTAAATGTGTAAACAAAGAAAAACAAAACAAAAAATTAAAACATTTCCATCATGGTCCATGATGTTTGTGATTGCAAAGTAATGTAATTGATTTATTGTATTATTATTCTTTTGTAAATGAATGATAATTTCTCAGATGCTCATGCATTATAGCACATTAGTTTTAGGGGCTAAATAACTGCATTCTTTTTGTGGATGAAAAAGATAGAAGTCCCAGTAGTTGGTCTTATGTAAGCCTTCATTGCAGTTCAAGTAAGCATGTAGTTAGAGCTAGAGAACACTAACATTACTTTGACTGTAATCCAATATATGCACATATATACAAGAAGAAGTGAACATTAATAAGAAGAATATAATGGGCAAGTATTCCTCATCTTCCACTGTTTATAGGCTGACATTTACTTCCAGCTGTGGAGCTCTTGATTTTGTAAAAGCCAGGCAGTATATGAAAGTAATATAGCGAGGATACAGATATTTTCCATTATTAAAAAAAACAATGTCTGTGATTTTCATATTTCCATTGCTATCTTTTCATTTCTTTATATCAATAACTGACATTTAAATGGCATTTCTACCTTATTAGATCTTACGTAGTAGAACAGACAGCGATTCACAGGAGATAGGACATGTGCTTTGCAGTAAAGGCCTTAAATAAATACTGAACTTTTGACAATAACACTCTGGAAAAACTAGTTCATCTTAAATAGAAGGCTATACATTTTAATAACAAAGTTCTAAAAACTGTGTAGTGATCATTTTAGGCCCATTTGAAGCTGCTTTATTTACATTTTGTCACGTTTGTAACAGACCATGTCCTATTTACAAGCAAGAGACACAAGGACATTTTTGGAACTTTTGGATAGCTAATGTATTTTTTATGCATTTGGATGTATGGCTTCAGAGATAATACAGTTAAGAAATAACCTGAATTTTGGTTTGTATGGTCACATTGATGTGATTGAACTGGCTTTCCTGATGTTTCATTAGTGAGCTAATAGTTTTATAGTTATTCAAGGCTTGTTAGTTGTTATATATTTGCATTGTGCTGATGTAGGAGATGGAATATAGCTAAGTGACTAAAACTACTCTATTTAAAATTGGCAAAAACAAGTGTTTTTTTAAATACTTACTTTTAAAACAACTTTTTAAAGCTCTTTTTAGTTGATTTATTCAAGTCCAAGTTAATGTTAAAGGCCACACTTGCTATGTTTTTTTGTTTTTTACTTTTGGCTGGCTGTTATTCGCAAAACAGTGAGATTGTATTGACAAAAATATTGAACACATGAATACATACTGTACTATGCTGTACGGTGGATTGGATATGGCTGTCACTTGTAAAACACATCCAATTACCTTTTTGTTCTTTGCGGCATTCTAACAATTCCCTCCAGTTATACTTGAAAACACAACCAATATGCTTGTGTTTCCATTGCAGTGAAAGCTAAGTCTGAAGGTATTATGGCTAAATAGGGCTGTTGCTAATAGGGTCACAGGTTTCTCATTTGTTAGCATTATGACCTTCATCACAGGATACTGTGTTTTATATCCATGCTGTGTGTTTACATTCTCCAGGCTCTAGATACAATGGATAGTTTAAAGGTTAGTGAGTTTGAGCTAACTTTAGTGAAAGGAATGCAAACAGCTATTTTTGTATGTACACTGTGTCCAGGGCCACTGTGGCTAATCAGGAGAGTCTGGAGATTTCCTGATGTGCCGGTCAACTTGTTGGCCGGTCAAGTTGTGGGCTGCTAAGGCTGCTGTGCATTTGTGGCTCACTTGCTGCGCAGCTGCCTGCACTGCTTCAGGAGCTGTTTTCCCTATTTCTCTGAACATCTCTTTCTGTCAAAAGGACAATTTTTAGTTTAGAATTGATGTGCTATTTACGATCCTACACGCATGACATGCCCCTGGGCTCCCAC
>JAVQKC010147138.1:0-15912 GCA_036025475.1 Philypnodon macrostomus | reverse complement strand
GTACGGGGCGACGTATGGGTCAGACGTACGGGGCAGACGTACGGGGCAGACGTGTGGGGTCGTTTTCGCCGATATACACTTTGCTGTCGGGGACGACAGCACAGGCCTTGTTATGAATAGAAATTTACTTAACTCAATTAAAATAATCTGCAAATGTCTGAAGTTTATAACACCACATGTTAAAGGGGCCTACAATGCTAACTCAACTTATTCCATGTTGTTTCAAAAAGGCATAATATGAACCCTTTAAAGCGTTCAGAGGTCTGTCACTAATCTGACGGCTGTAACAGTTGTGCTCTGCTGCTGGGGCTATTGTGCAGCACTGATCATTAAGTGAATTGGGCTAAATGAAGCATATCTTAACTTTACACCTGCACATCCACAGAACTACAGAATCAAATCAATGAGCTGTGTCCTGACAGAGCTCTAAGACACAGGCTGACAGACTGTGTGAGCTAATGGGCCCTGAACTACTGACGTTCAATAAAAGAGCAGCATTAGAACCACACAGATGACCACAATCTCTGTGCTGGTGGTCCACTAACCAATACATACGGCCACTGTGTCCTTGGTCAAGCTGCTTCAAACTTGCCTGAATGTATGCAAAATATAAACACAAAAAAAAGGGGGAAAAAATGTATGAATAATCAATGGAAAGGGGGTTGGGATTCGGATGTCTCAGGAGTACGACTGAAACAACTAATTGGATTAATTGTGATGAATCAATTATTTAAATAATTGTCAACTAATTTAATAATTGATAATAGTTAGTGGGAGTATGCAGACTACAAAAACATGTCATTTGCTGAGAAAAAATTAAGCCAAAACTGTACAAAAAATATAAACATTTTGCATTTAGGATGATTTTCTGTAAATATGCTCTATCCCAGTGGTTCTCAAGCTTTTTTACACCAAGTACCACCTCGGACTAACCCACATCTAAACCAAGGCTAAATAAGGTCTTAATCAGGTGTAATATAAGAGTAGAGAAGATGATTTATTGTCATTGCACAAAGTGGGACTAAACCAGGGCCCTGTACTACGAAGCTGGTTGAACTTAATCTGGCAATGTCTCTCTTATCCGACTGAGCAGAGCCAGACATCAGCGCCTCTGGACAAGCTGTACTACAAAGCAGGAAATCATCTTGATCAGTTAACCCGGAGTTAACTCTGGGTTTCTCTCATGTCCGTGTAGAACAACAAATCACAGAGAGGACACGGTGCAGATTACCTTGAATATTAATCACTGGAGGAGAATTCACACACAGAGATCTAATGTCACTACAAACAGCTCCACACACGACATGAGCCCAGACTAGTTTGAAGAAGAGGAGAATGTGTGAAGTGCTGTTTAGATGTTAAATGTTAGATAAAAACTTTCAATATATGAGGAATAGTGTGATTTCTCACAGAACATTATTTGGTACACATATGTATGAGTGCGTTTAAACGATGGGACAAAGTTTTAACTTTGGTTATTGCGAGCTTATCAAATAAATGCTATCAGTTGAGCCTCACCCCTCTCGCTCCCCGAGTCCCCGCTGCAGTCCACTCTCCCCACTTCACCCACACTGACAGCTCGATTCAGTACTTCTTATACTGGAACATATCCTGGTGCAGAGCAGGTTAGCCGTTCAGCGTAAGTTTCCATTGAGAACTTCCTCGATAGAAAGTGAACCAACTTCGTAGTACAGGGCCCAGGTCTGAAACATCTCCAAACTAGAAAGAAACATAAACCATGACTAGTTCTGTGCCTTTTGATATCCAATTATTAATCGAATAATTGAAAACAACAGTCAACAGATTAAGTGATTAGCTGATTTATGTCCAAAAAGTGAATCCATCCATTAATTTATTCAATGTGTTTGTGTGCGCTAGGTGGGGGCATTGTAAAGTGATGCATTATTATGATCATTATTCAGTTTAACTATAAATAACAGTCCTAGTACAAACAGATGTATAGTTTGGACAGATTTTCCACAGAGAGCAGAAAAATGCAGCAGTCCAAAACATTCCACACTTCATAATCCTTTGATTTTGAACTGCATTGACTTAATGTACACAGTTTTACAAATGGCCCCAAACGTATGGCTCCCCAGGCGCCTGCGGCCCGCTGTGTGATGACATTTTAAACATATGTTACTGCGGCTCACACAGGCAGTCTCAGAGCCGCCTCAGGCCCAACAATGAAACCATCAGGGAGTCACTAAAGATATCCCCCAGCTCACACAGTCAATGCCTCATCAAGAAGAAACGTGGGCTAAAGACTTTGGCAACAAAGTACATTTACTTCTGCTATCAAGTCGACTCACCTCTGTTCTGCTCTATGTTGAAAATATTATTATATATTATGTACAATTCATCTTAGTTAGTTGTCAGAAAAACCACAATACTCTTTTTGGACCGTCTGATTATATGAACACTGATTATGGGAATGTTAAATAATAACAGTTTAATGTTACATCCACGCACTACACATTTTGCAGTGTTTCTGGGAATGTTTTTAATTTTGAGTAATATATTTCTTAAAGAAGCGATACTTGAAGTTTGGTGTCTCTCCCCACCTCAGCCTAAAGAGCACTAAAGCTGTCCTTCTAGTCATCTTCAGGGGATCCTTGCAGGACATTTGTTAATATCCTTTTAAACTGATCAGTTATGAGCATGAATCAAAGCTTGATCGGAGACAAATGAGTATAATGAAGCACTTAGGGTGCCGTTGGAATAATGATGACATGTCAAAGTCCAGGTCTAAACACAGTCCCATCTCATCAGTGCCCTCCAGACTGTGACACCCCTGTGTAATAATGGCCCCGAGCGGAGAGGAGACATCATAAACATGCGACCCCACGGTCTGCTCTGTCACACACACGTCCTTTAACGGCACATACACTCTCTAATTGGTTTGGCGGTGTGAAGGCGTGGGGAGCCCTTCCGGTAATGGCTCACCAAAAGCGGGGTGCGGCGGTTAGGCTCGGGTTGCTGCTACTGGAGGTCCTGTGTGATGGTTGTCCTTCAGTACATTACACTAGATCCGCTCAGAGCAGGGGACACATACATCTCCCTCATGTGCCCCAGGGGGACGCTGATGGCTTAAAAGCAAGGTATCCACGAGAGACCCATTGACCTAAGGACACAAGATGAGGGGGGTTAGTGATGGAGAGGAGGGGGGCAGTAGAGGACAAAGAGGAGGCTGTCACTGCTGCTTTAATAAAGGACAGAGCTGATCCAAACCTTATACACTCATTTAAAGGGTGCATCACTTTCTCTTATTTTCAGGAGCAACCATTAAGGCCCTCTTTCCTCCTGTGTGCCACACAACACCTCCTTTCAAACAATGAAATCCAGAAGCAAGAAAGAGTTTATTTTAATCATCCAAGTTTATTTAGCATCTAGGGAGGTCAGCACTTCAGCATAGTGGATTACTCAAACAATCGTGAATCAAACAAAATACAAATCAAGGACTGTTTTGATGAGGAAACAACCATTTAACCGTGTACAAAGTTCAAATAGACATTAAAGTTTAAATCTTTATGGTCTGTGAAGTTTTAACATGATCTTTGCAGCTCTGTCCTGGGAACTCCGTGTGTGGAGTCAGGAGGACTTGTTTAGCCCTTGGTCAGTGTGTTTGTGGAGCGCTCAGCAGACACTGGTGTCTGTGTGGTAACAGTAACATTAATGTTGTGATTGGTCGAGTACAGGGCCTTTGATGACACGCTTAATGAGAGGACTGAGGGAGCTGCTCAGCAGGGCTCAGGGCAGACCTCCCACATCAAACACACACCAGACTCTCCCCAAAGACATGCCTCTCTCCCACCACAGAAACAACAGTGTCATCTTGCACATTAACAGATCTCACTATGGAATACAAGCAGGGATAATATTGTGACTTGCTCCAGACACACAATCGTCCAGTGCATGTGAATAATTTTTTACCATAATAATTCTTAATGATCTCAACCACTATTAAAGCTGCACTACCTGATTTTTTTCTCTTGAGTAAATACATTTATTTAAACAACATCAGAGGTGGGTAGCAATCAGTTACATTTACTTGAGTAACTTTTTGTATAAATTGTACTTCTAATAGTAGCTTTACTCTGATTGGTTAATACAGCCATTATATAATCAGAACAAGAATCTATCAGGAATAATATGAAGAGGTAGTTTATTTCACCTTCTTCACAGCTATTTTAAAATTTTTGTTAAAAGGCAACTCCAGACCACTACTCATTATTCTTATACTTCCTGGTGTATGATGCTTACCACCACAGGTGTGACTGTGGAGTGAATGAATAATGTAATTGTAAACTTGAGGAAAGCGCTATATAAATCTGATCCATTATTATTATTAAATATGTGTAATATATGGATGTTGATGTGAAGTCTTTTGCTGGTGTGGTAGTGTATACACCATTGGATAGGCTGTTGATGATCGACGGGGCACTGTACACGTCGCTGCAGTGACACCAACTCATCTGTTTCACAAGTCAAGCTAAGCTAAGCAATGATCACCTGAAAGGCTAACCATTAACCATTAACAACAAGCTACATCCGAAGCTGACAATATAGTTAAGTGGCCAATTACACACGGTAAATGTTGATTAAATAATAAATATTACTGTTTATAGGGGGCAGTCCTATGTGGAGTTCAGTAGGTGAGTTTCTCAAGGAGCATTCTTGCAGCCCAAGGAGCATGAATTGGCATTTAGTCTTTTTCTGCAGAGTTTCACAAAATCAATTAATGCAACTTTAAAACCACATCACATTCTGTACATAATCAGTGGTTATAGTATAAGTATAAAATGTTCTCTGATGTCAAACACAAATGATGGATGTGAATGGAATTCAAATAAACTGTGGCTGCTCTATAGACAGTACAGCTCCAGCCCCTCACATGTGCACAGATACAGGCTTGTCTTGGTCCGCCTGTAGTTTACTCAGCTTGGTTCTACACTGGGGGAATGGGCTAATGTCACAGGGGAAAATATTATTACATAGCTGACCTCTGTTTGATAGTGCTCTGAGTGAGTGTTTACAGGAGCACTGTAGTCCTGACCCCCCACAACATTATCAACCTCATCAAAGAGGCCCTATGATAGTCCAATGCAACGGATGGGGGAAGTACTAAGATTTAAAACTGCAAAAAAAACATTTAAGTTTGAATGAGACGCTCCTCTTTCCTCTTCATCTCCTTCATGATCGTCTATCACGGTCGGAAAACAAACCAGGAAGTACGTCCCCAAACCAGGAAGTACGTCCACAAACCAGGAAGTACGAGAATAATGCAGTGGTCTGGAGTTGGTGCTTAAATAAAACATCAGCTCCCTCACATTATTCCTGGTAGATTCTAGTTCTGGATAGATAATAAATGTATTGACCAATCTGAGCGCTCCTGTGCCGTGGAAGCATGTGATTGATTAAACTGTACCGTCCCTGGCTCAAAAACAAAAATCCTTATAATACAGCCCACAGAGGGTCTCAAAGTCAATTTTTTTCTCAGATGACTACTGATATGCTGTATCACACTACACCATCTTTAATATTTCAGTATTGCCTGTTATATTTTAAAACCATATAGAATGGAAGAGTAAAAAGTACAGGCACTTAGTGTTGTAGTGGCCAAGTCTTGGTCTTGAGACCGGTCTCAAGACCCCTTTTTCTAGGTCTTGTCTTGGTCTCAGACACAGTTTTGATCAGTATTGGTCTTGAACCTCAATTTACTCAGTCTTGTCACAGTCTTGGACATGGTGGTCTCTGAGACTTTTCCTACAAATTATTATTTTTATTTTATACTTTTTAAAAACCCTTTATTACTTTTATGATATTGTTTGATGCACATTTGTCAAATGAACTGCTCATCATAAAACATTAGTTAAAATGAAATCATTATAGTTGGTGCCATGATGTATTAGCTAACTAATCTCGATGTGCTTTGGTCTTGGTCTTGGACTCGGACCCTAAAAGTCTTGATCTTGTCTTGGTCTCGGTTTAGTCTGGTCTCGGACAGTAGTCTCAGACGATTGTGGTCACTTACTCTTGGTCTCAGATAGTCCGGTCTTGACTACAACACCAAAGGCACTAAAATAAAATGTTAAAAGACTAAAGACAGAATGGACTGACCCTGTTCTATGATGTAAAGTAGGTAATCTGTCATAATTATTATTTTACTTTAGTCCCTACCCTGGCCACAACACAACATCAAATTAGTTTGTGGTTTGCCAGTAGTAGTTGAGTTTTACTTTAGTCCCTCCCCCTTTAGTCCCTCCCCTGACCTCTACAGACTACAGACAACCTACTTTACATCATAGAACAGGGTCAGATAGTCACATTTTAAGCATTTTTTATATTTTATTTTGAACCTTTAGCTTATATTAGGATCTTACAAGTACAGTAACACAGTGATATAAAGTACCCAACCGAAGGACAGTAGTGACCCTTTTTAGCCCTGTCTTTTCCCCCTCAAACTTTTGTCTATTTTGGAACATGTCCCATCACTCACGGGACAGAAGCGCGTCTATTGGAGGAGACGTGATCCTCAGTATGTTTTCTTAAAGAGCCTAAATGGTTGTGGTATTTACTTAGACCACGCTTCAGCGAGGAACAGGCCTCCACAAGAGAACTTCAAAGTGTGTGTTCTGCAGCCAGTGCCTGAGAAGTATATTTGTGAACGCAGTGTGATCTCACTCTCCCACCATCAGCTGGACGAGCGGGACAACAAAGCACGGCCCTGTCAGGAATACCAACCCAACGTTTCGATAAGTGTTTTTGCGTCAGAGAAAAAACATTTGGAACACGACTAAGAAAACTCAAACCAATAAGTTTGATTTGACAAAATTTGAGCAAAAAGGTTATTCAGCCAATTTACATAAAGTAAAAGTTTATATAGGCGTATGTTCTGAAAGGCATGTGATTCTTTTGGAAGTTTAACAGTTAGTACTTCTAATAAGAATCGCAATATTTGTGATGAAAATTGCAGTTAGATTATTTTTCAAAATCATGATGTGCTAATGGAGGGGCTATGGTAAAAATATATCTATTTTATTAGGTTCAGATCACGATTTAGATTCTATCACGATTTTAGATGACTATATTTTCAATTATATTAAAAGGGGCAAGCCACAAACTGTGGTGTTGCTGTAGAGGCAAGGGGAGGGATTAAAGTCAAATAATAATAATTACACATTAGCTAATACTAGTCAATTTTAGGCATTTATTTATTTTGGTTTTATCAATTACTTATTTAAGGATCATATGTGTCACCCTAAAGAGTTTCACAGTCAAAATTGTATGCGTGTGTGTATATTTTGCAGGAAGCACAATTGGTTCTGGATTAAGAGGGAATGATTGGTCGTCACATGTCCTCTTCAGTCTACAGCAGATAATATAAGAGCAGACGTTACGGTATATCTCCCTCTATAGTGACCTTTTCATATGAACACAGGAGGGGCAGTTCACCAAATACACATGAAGCTTTCTCTTTCTAAACACAGTGTTTCCCATCAATAGAAGTGATAGAAAATATGTCAAAAGGTTAAATAGAGATATTCCTACTACTATTTAATAAGAGGCATTTAACTTAAATCGCCAGTGTCACCACAGTCTCAAAAGAAATCTATGGGAAACACTGCAATGTATTCATAAATGTACACCAAACTCATTTTCATAAACTTCACGTAATAAATTTTATGTATTATAAATTATAGAAGTGACTTTCAGGTAAAATTACAGAATTCTTTAAAAAAAAAAATGAAACAGCTCACTTTCCCCTGGTTTTACTTTGAGGTGTAGTCTGTATGTTTCCAAAAATAATAATAATATATAAATAATAATAATATAATATATAATAATAATATAATAAAAAATGATAATAACAAAATAATCAAATAATGTTACTATCTGACCCTGTTCTGTAGAGGCCAGGGCAGGGACAGAAGTAAAACTCAACTACTATTGGTAACCCACAAAGTCTGATCTAAAGTAATAATATTTTTAAATATGTATATTTAGGAAACTTCCAGACTACACCTTTAAATACACCACTTTTATGATGAGCCCTAACTTTTTGTTACTGTATAATATTTTGTTTGCTGAGACGACATAAAACTGCATTTTGACCACGATTATAATGAATCTCTTTTACAACACAAGCACACTATACATTATATCTAGGCATAATTTAGAATTTTAATGCATCAATGTTTTTTTTACCAACCACCCAGCATGGATTAGTGTTACGCACAGCCTTCAATTATCACATCACCAGCATATGAGGATTTATTTGAATCATTGTGTAATTATAAGTGTGTAGTATGTAAATAATTGTGTTTTTTCATCGGTCACATTCTGGTCCCATGACAGTGTGGCCATGAGGCTGACAGCCATGGAGACCTTCACATCCTAAACACACATAGAAGCCCTCATCAATTCTATACACCGTGTGACATGGGACAGTCCCACAGGATACCAGCCAGACCAAATCTACAGGAACTAATTGTCTTCATGTGGAGGTAAACTTCAGTGTAACGTTCTCACTCTATGTCAAGTATTAATTTTGTTTATGAGATGGTTTTGTGATGGGTGACATGGACTTTTGAACTGATTTCATCACAATTTATCATTTAGCATTTTTGCATTTAGAAATCATCAAGGACAGCGTGTAGTAAAAATAATATATATCCTGTCATTAATTACCTGAGTTGACAATAATTATATGATCTAAATACGGCACATATTGTAATAAATAATGTACACGACACTGGCCGGTGAGAAGATGAAGTGGCCTTTCAAAATACAGCAATATCACCAAGTTGACAGATGCTCAAAAAGAAGTATCATTTTATATATAACTCACTATACTTGCAAACAGCAACATGCATACATTTTAAAAGCCCAGTCTTTTGAACATTAGGCTGCAGTTCCCATTTGTATCAATGGGGGGCTGTACTTCACTCCTGTCAGGCTGTCAGAGCTTGGCCCACATCTGTGCATACACCAGTGGAGTACAATTAATAACAAAGCTTTTCATATTAATAGTGTTCTGTTTTATTAATGTGCAGCTAAATTTAATATTTTCTTTCCTATGTTAGAAATAGTAGCATAGCTCTGGACTTTTTCCTGTATAATTTTACTCGAAATAAACTGCAGGCTGTATTCAGGTTAGTTTGTTTTTGACAGATTTAAATGTAAATAATCCTTTTTATGTGGATAATATGTGTCTAAAGAAATCAATAAATGACTTTATTTATTAATGTTCCTTCAGCATGCCCACGCAGCTCCTGGTTAAATGATTTTACTCTCCTTTTTAGCGACTAACTGAATGCAAATCCCATAGCTGCTAATTTTATAAACCAATTATAAAGAGAAAGACTTATATGATTTTAAGTGCCTTGTTGGAACACTGCTGCCCTAATTTGTTGAGCGTTTAAGCTAATGATATTAGGGCAGGTTGGGGGGCGTTTGGGCGGGGGCTATGAATGGGCATGAGGCCTCTATGTGAATAGGTGAGGTGGGGGTGTGTGGGGGGAGCAGCTGGTCATTCATTGATTGACTTAACCTCTGTCACGCTGATGGCTCTTGTGTTATTCGCTTGTTTAAAAACGGGGCAGATGTCCGGGAACCCCCCAACCCCACCCGCCCAATGACGGGGCGCACCCACAGGCCCGACACACTCTGACACACTCCAGCATCACCTTCACACAAGGGTGGGGAGAGGAGTCCAAATATGTACTTAAGCATGGTATTAAAACTACACTTAGAAGTATTATTTTCTCACAAACTGCTCTACTTGGTTTTTCCAGCACTTTTAGAAAACATTGATTACTTGTAGGCCGCTTTTGAGATGGCTACTGCAACTCCCCACCTCATTTCGACGTCCGGAAAAATGACAGCGGTTCTCCATGTTGAAACATTAAGATATGATCTATGACACAATATGGAAGAGGATTTTATTTGACCTCTAACAAATATGCAAACTTGTTTTTGTCCTTATGACTGCATGTATGTTCAAAATGTATAAATGAATAAAAAATGTAGAATTATAATAATCAAAATGTTACTCAAGAAAATGCTATACAAATTCCAAACACTCCCCCTCTCTCCTTGGACCCCCCAGTGAAAGGCAGTGACTCCACGGTGAATGTTAACCAGTGGAGATGAGTGCGCACCCGTGTTATTGTGGCGCTCTCTCGGGCAGATCAGCATTTGACTAAGACGTTTTTAATAGCCCTCTGGAGCCGCTCCATAAATGGCTCGGCTGTGGCCATTATTTGTCCCTGTTTCCTTTCTTTTGAGAGGGGGGACACTATTGTGCAGCACACCGGGCAGAGCCAAGGCAATCACTTCCACCGCTTTGGGTCATCTTGGATATCATCAGAGTTATGGTGTGCTGTGTATTAAAAACTGTGGGTCAGATAAGGGCTGCATTAAAACAAAGCTGTGATAATTCCATTGTGTTTATTTGCTGCTAATTGACTCACTGTCGTTGAACAAACAATAGGTCCACAGTCCTACAATGTGTAAAGGGAAAGGATCTGGCCATAATATTAGCAATGCCAATACCATGTTTCATTTTAGGCAGTAAAAAAGACCACCACAGAAAGTCAGCCCTATACCTTAAATTGAGTTTTATTTTTGCTAATATACAAGCACAGCAGCATATATAAAATACATTATTTAATAAAGCACCATTACCTTTATTATCCATCATCATTTGTCAAATAAAAAAAAACCTGAAATAATCTTAACATCTCAAACAGAAAACAACATATATTATGTTAGTTGTTAATAAGAAATTGAATGACTTGGAATTATTTTTGTAATGCCATGTTTTTAGTTATGGGTGGGCAATATGATCAAAAATGTACATCACAATTATTTGTTTTATTAATAAATCAATAAATTTAAAATACAAATGTAATGTAAAAATCGAATCAAATATATCGTCAAATATTTAGAGGTAGTTCACTTGGGCTATATTGAAGCAAAACAAAAACAAATGTGACATATATAAAGCTGTATAATAAAACCCATTCATTGTTGTTTATTAATATCACTGGTTATATCTATTTATGACAATTCATATCATACGGGAAAAAGTGTGTTTTCACAAAATTCAAATACTGACTCCCCAAGCCCTAATGCATAAGTATAGTACATTTAAATGTGGAGGGATCTATCCCAGTGCCCTGATGGTGAACCCCTGTACCTGTAGGTGAACCCAATGTCCTGTGAGTGGGTGGTCCGCTGAGGGGCACAGGAAGGTGGGTCTGCAGCCATTGTCCTCCACAAAGAGACTTTAGAGCATTCATTAGGGAAATCAGCCAAGACAATGCTCCACCCGAAGCCATTCCACCAGTCAGTATGTTCCTGCCTCTCTCTGAATGCTGATCAGCACTGCAAAAACAAAATATCTAGATTAGTTACCTAAATTCAGAATGTGAATCTTGATTTTAGCCGTTTATTCTACAAAGTGTCACAAAATGTCCACCAACATATATTTTGTTACGCTTTAGAGGAACTAGAACATAACTTAAATGAAAAGGAATACTTTTAGATTAGTTCAGATGACTTGAGTTCAGAATATGAGTCTTGATTTGAGTCGTTTAATCTTCAAAGTGACAGAAATGTCCACCAACAAATATTTTAGAAGAACTAGAAAAATAACTTAAAACATGACATTTTAAGCTAAATGATCTGCCAGTAAGAAAATGACGCTTGAAATAGCATAAATATGTCTTTAGCTTGAAGTAAGAAAAGGTAAATAAATCTGAACTTGCCAAACTACATTTGAAAAAATCTAGATGTTCCTTTTTTGCAGTGGGGGGCGACGGCTGCGTTTACAAGTGTGCATCTGTTAGGAGAGACATTGGTGTGTTACTGAGCTGTAAAGGATTTGATGAATTCACGACACCGTAACAGCCGTCAAATAAAATCTTACTATGAAAACATGGTGTGAAACGGCCTGCTTTATTGGAACAAGTGTTGGCATCATGTTGGCAGTATTACGCCGCTGTGCCGGGGAGATGTGCTGATCCGCAGACAGTGTGCCTCACTCAGATGAGCTCTACTTTACCACATGTCTGTAATTATAGACACCATTAGGAAGCATTAAAGCACAACTGTTTGTTCAGCACAACACAACATCAAGACTGCACACAATACCTGCAACCAACAATACAACTAATAAACTTGATGTATAAATATTGATATTCTGATATATTGGGATTTTTATCTTGATATATCGTGATACTGTTTGAATATTGCAGCCTGCTGTATCGATATATCAGAATTAATATTTTGTATATTTCACCATATTTAAATCTGGCTGTAGGTAATATCAAATCGGCAAATCGGCTTGTTGGAGAGATACACAGACCACCAATTTGACAAAACCAAGTTATGTAGACATACAGTCATTTCATCTTTTGATATGTTTGGTGATGCTCAATAGCAGAAATTGCTGTAATATATTGATATTTTAAACATTTCTGATAGAAAGCTTAATTAAACTGTTGACATAAAATAATTAATATTTGATGAAAACAAGCTTTCACTTCCATTTTCACTTTTGTTGCATTTTTCTTTTTTGTAAAATGAAGCTCCAGTACTTTTTTTGTCCGTGTAGTTGTATGGTTTTACTAAATCTAAATCTAGATCTAGATCTTAGATCAGAGGTGCCCAAACTTTTTACAATAAAATGTATTACTGGTTTGCGGGACTGAATTACAGTCAACATTTCCTGTATTTTAGTGCATTTTAACCAGTCTTTTTGCTGTTTATTGTTTCAGGAAAATGATGTGGCCGGCCAACACAGAGATTGTTACCTAAACACAACCAAAACTTCCATCCAGTTATATTTGGTATTTTTTTACTAACACAATCCAAAGTGAATTTTAATACAAACTGAAAAACCCCCTGTTCCACTGTCCATGTCATTGATGACTGTGCTTAATATCCATGGATCATGGGAAGTCCTCATGTGCCAGAGCAAAGGGCTTAGAGGGCCAACTTCAGCCCCTGGGCCCCAGTTTGGACACCCCTGGCTTAGATGCTTATATCATGATTTATGTATGCCAATGGATAGATTCTTTCTGATACACAGACATTGTGTTGCATTGCTAATAATACAGTCCCATACAAGTACATAGATAAGCAGCATAGCTGTTGTTATTACAAGACTATGAAGTGTGAAAACCATTGCTTCCTAATAGCATTAATGACCATGTTGAAGTGTTTGTTCATCTCAAAACAAAAGACAGATGACACCGGTGCCATGTTGTGTGATTGATCGTGGCTTCACCATACGTGAACACGGACGGGTTTCAAACGCAATAATAAAGAAGCTCATCATTCACTTTTCAATCGGCCACTCTCAGAAACTGGAGAAGGGCATGAATCATTACAAGACAGCTTTTTTTTAAATAAATAAAATGATATAATTTAGCCTAGACAGTCAACACATCAGTCTTACTAGAGCACAATATGGACAGATCCCTGCTGCTGGAAAAATATGCTTTGTAAGTAACTAAGGGATAGCTATATCCATAAAGCCATACATACTGCAAGCAGCCATAGTAAAGAAACAACCAATCACTACTACAATGGACACACAAAGCCGCATTAGCTCAACAATATAAATATGACAGTTTGGCAAATATACTAATAAATAAGTATGCTAAGTTTTGAGCAGCCAGATAATTCAGTGGTGGTAATTCTTGGAGCATCTGTTCCAAATTAGCACTGTTTTGGAATGAAACCATTTTCATAGACAACCATCTGTAACATTAAATCTATAATGTTTAATCATCAGGGCGTATGTCCTTTGAGTGTTTTTGTAATTTGGCATGTAAGGCCATTTTTAAAGTTAGAAATGGAATGTATGTGTATTCTATGAAGGATTTTTAAGGTCTTAAAATACAATGGTGGATTATTTACATCTGTGTGACAACTGTTACTAACAACACGTAAAATATCAGCTCACTTATAAAGCATAGTGTATGTAAAGCACTCATGTCCAAAGCAGAGCTCATGGCCCAGTCATGGCACAGGGTGAGATCTTATACAACGTCTATCAGAAAATCATTTGTCAGTACATTTATTCATTAAAACACAATGCCATTATTGAGGACATTTTTCATTTTCACAAATATGTTGGAAAAAAGCCCATTAGGTCTTGCAACAGAGACTTGATTTAAGATGAATTAATGCACTAATACAGGAACCCAACACTGGAATCGGCCAAAATCCACACCCCTTAATGACATCAGCAAATGTGCCAAGACCAGAGCCATAGAGATAAGCAGAGTTAAGAGTTATTCCAGAAGTAACTGCTCAATCTAAAAATTGTCATTCTAATGCATTGAGAATTGTGCTAAGGTGGAACTATTTTGAAGCTGCATTGTTAAAATTTTATGGACCTCCAGTGGCGCAACTCTATGGACGACCATGTGACAAAAAGTTTGGGATATTTGATTTTTGCTGCTACTTAAATACCCTATACTTTCAAGAGCTGTAATATCGCTCTAACATGAACATTTTCACATTTTCACATTTTCAATATTTGTCTATACTTGTATTCATTTCAAGGTTAGTTTATTTATATAGACCTAATATAGACATACTCTGGGGCCCCACTACAAGACTTTCGCAGACCCCCAGGGGACCCCAAATCCCAGTAAGTTAGGTAATTTCAATTTAGTTACAAACAATCCAGTGTGCTATCGGGGAACGCTCCTGCAAACGATATGGCTGCCATCACATGTAGTTTCAAAATCAGTATAGTATATAGCATAGTAATATTTCCCGCGTACAGAGGAGCAGCTCATTCACTTTTCATCAGTAACACGTTCTCTTACAAAGGAGTGCTGTGGTGATGCTCCGGGCTGTTCTGTACAAGCACACCTCGTTAAAATACCAGCCGCCTCTCCGGCCATAAACCCCACAGTTTGTGTTAGCTGATAAGCCTCAATAGACTTTAAAGTGTGCCCTTATCCCATCTGACTAATATTATTGTTACACATCATACAGCCATGTGACAGGCCGCTCATGTCACGGCACAGTTTTAGGCTGCACACTGCAAAAGCGGATATTTACACTAGTTGAAATTCTGTGAATTAAGAATATTAATCTTAAATTGAGTCGTCATTGGCAGACATTTTGTGATGCTTTAGTTTAGTGGAACTACAAAAATAACAAACAAAAAAAGGAATATTTGGATTAGTAAAAATGACTTAAATGTAGCAGATTATTCTAGATTTGAGTAATGTATTCATCAAAGTGGCACAAAGTGTCCGGCAACGGTGTTGGTGGACATTCTGTGACACTTTAGAGAAATTAGAAAAATAGAAAAGAAAATTACATTAAAATTACTTGAATTGAGAATTATTAATCTGCTTCATGTAGTTGGGGGACATTTTGTGACATAAATTAAAACCAAAAAGAAATATGTACATTAGTGAAAATGGCATGAATTCAGAAAAAATTATCTAGATTTGAGTCTTTTTGACAAGTTTTGATGAATTTTGAATTTTTAAGAATGTAAACTTTTTCTGCCAGTGGAATGAGAACATTGCACTTGCAGATAATTTATCTGGTAAAAAACATTAATTACAAACATTATTACAAGTAAACAAATCTAAACTAGCTGAAACGATTTAAATTTAGATTATTATTCTGAAATCATTTTGAGTAATCTAGATTTTCCTTTTCTGCAGTGTGTGGATTCAAAGGATTAGATATCTAATTACAAAACAAATTATAGATGTAACGTGCGTGTCGGTAAACATTGTCGGTTAGCTTTTGTGCTGTTCAAACGAAACATAACTTTGTGCAAATACAGAATATGACGCTTCAGTGACTGCTGCGGCTCTCAGTGAAGCCGGGGCCGGGGAGAGAGAGAGAGAGAGAGAGAGAGAG
>JAVQKC010147133.1:0-13075 GCA_036025475.1 Philypnodon macrostomus | reverse complement strand
TGAAAATAAAAAATAAAAATACATTTATCAAAATCTTGTGTGCTGTAGTTAATAACTTAATAATTACAACAGTTTTGTTGTTCTCCAAAGTATGATTGACTATTTGAAATGTAATTTGATATACTTTAGCAAAACAGTCCCAATAAAATAATGTAAATTGTCAATAAAAAGTCTCAGGAAAAACCATAAATAAAAGACATATTATCATCTATGCCCTGATTGGTTTTTGTTTTTGATTTTCATGATTTACTCACAAAAAGTCCCCCTCCGAGCAGCCCTCCCATGAGCCAGACTTGCAGCGTGATCTGATTCGTCTCCAGGCTCACTCCGTTGGGGAAAAACAGCAGCATGTTGGAGATCATACAAATGAAGGCTGAAGGCAGTAGTATCAACCCCACCAGACGAGCACACTTCCCCGTACAACACATGATGATTTTTCCTCTCTCAAATTAAAAAAAGTCAAATGTTCAAAATGAAATATAGAGGAGTCAATGAGGAGCGTGGTGGTGACAGCTATGCCAAGACTCTTACTGTAGATGTCAGGAAACAGCACTTCATTATAGGGAGGACGGCATGTACAAAGGCCAAATCCTGGTGTGGCTCTCTACAGATTGCCAATATATATATATTTTTTTTAAAGATTCACATAAATCGAGTTATCTCCAAGTAGAAAACAATTGTATTTCCCCCAAAAGCCAAAAAAGAAGAAAATTCTGAATTGTATTATATTTGTGTTCATTCGATCTCAGAGGGTCTTTGTCACAGAACTAAATGCCCTTTGATACCTACTGATAATAGTGCCTGCAGTCTATTTAATCTGTTCTGCCAAATGCAAACAGTAGAAAGGGTTTGGCCTGTAGTATAGGACAAAAATAGAATAAACATGTCGGCTTCATGGTATGTTAGTATGATATATAGGCAGGGATATTACTTATTTATGTAACATGCGGTGCATTTATCTTACTGCAAAGGCCTATAAGATCATGTCCAGATATTTTTCATCAGTATTTTTAATGTTAAATTACATTATCAAGTGGAAGAACAGATGACAAGAAGCTGGTGAACCATAAAGGCCCAGTGCATGCGATGAGATACTTTATAGGATGAAGCAGAAAACTTAAATGTTGTGACCGTATTGGCCAAATGTTACTTTACATTAGCTTGGCGTTATAACTGGAACAGTACAATAACACATTTTTGTCTATTTGTTAACTGAGTATAATATCACATACCCAGGGTGATGGTTGCATTTATTTGAAGAATTAATTCATTTATCTACTCTTCCACATAGCCTATGCCAAAATTATGAGGCATTTGTTCTTTGTTGTGAATTAATTAATTACTTAAATAGGCTAGTTTAAATTAGACTTGTGTGATTAATTGAACAATCAAATGAGGCACTTTACAGCCTTAAAATATTTATTGAAACTGAAACTGGACATGAAACCCAATGCTGATTAGATTATATAAGTGTGTCTGAAAAAAAAAATCAACATTGGCCTATTCTCGTGTGCTCTCGCGAGACATGTATGGTTCATTGAGGGTCCAGGCGTTTAGAGCCGTGGTCCAACAGCTGGTGCTGACGGTGGTCACAGTGGTCAGTGACTTTGAAGTCTAACCAGCCAATAACGTGAAGGTAAACTATAAACCAACCTTGCTGCAGTCAGCACGCTACTCGGTTGTCCCACTAATCAAGAGCTGACAAAAGGGGTTTCATTACCAAACACCGGCCTGTGGGGACTAGTGCTCCACGCGAATCCCAAAATGACAGGCAAGTCGTATTCACTTCATGTCAGTTTGTGAACTAACTAAGTGTAAAAAGTTTGTTCTCTGGTAGGGTCAGTATAACTAATTCTTACTGACCAGTTGTATTGGGTGATGTGTTGCGTGTCATTTGCAGACATAGTAAAGGAGCTCATTTCAAAGTGCCAACAAGCGAGGCATATGGCATACTGTCCATACAGCCGGTTCTCTGTTGGTGCTGCGATTTTAACAGCAGATGGCGCCATAATCACAGGTAACAGTCACATTCACGGTGAGTCATCTGAATGAATAGGCTATTACTCGTAAAGTGAAATGCCCCGTTTGACTAGCTTTCATTTGATTATATTAGCAATTGCCTATTATTTATACATGATTATTTAACTCGTTTAGGTTGTAATGTGGAGAACGCTTCCTTTGGCCTGACGGTGTGTGCAGAGCGGACAGCGATCCAGAGAGCAGTGGCAGAAGGACACAGAGAGTTTCGAGCTATAGCTGTTACATGGTGAGCGCTAAAGGTGTTACATTCATAATACAACTTTTAACTGTGTTTTGTTAAATCTAGTGACATTAAGGATAGCTTTGTTGGACCATGTGGCGCCTGTCGGCAGGTGCTTATGGAGGTAAAATACAACGAGGCTCTATTATTCACACGTTATAGAAGCATTAGGATATATAATAAAACCGTTATGCATTGTTTTTCCGTTTTAACAGTTTGGGTCTGACTGGACCGTGTACTTGACCAAACCAGACGGCTCCTACAAAGAAACTACCCTCACTGAGCTACTACCTCTTGCATTTTCTCCAGCTCACCTCGGACAGAACTGATTAATAATATTCATATTTTAATTATATTCCAGTCATAAATGTTTTGTAAATGTATATAATATTTTGCTTGGTTTGACGTCCTAACACGTGGGCCACATCAGTGTTTCACATCTGCTTTAAACACATTTTAAGACTGAGTTATAGAGGCCTATTGGATCAAAATAAAACATCACACAACAGTCTTTTGTATTTTTTTATAATTCCTTTTTTACGCAGCTAAATAAAACGTAACGGTGACAAACAACAAGTCACGCAACCAGTCACGTGACTGACGTGAGCGCACGTTATTTCCGGAAACATGGAGGCCGTTCTGAGCGATGTTGTCGCTCCCGAGGACCTTTTGGTAAGTTTGGGTTTTACGAAACGTAACTACTTCACATTATAACACATCTAAATCAAACAAATTCATCTGTCGGTCTGTGAAAAACTACTGATGTCTTCTAGCCCGACTGTCACCACTCGCGAGTCGCTACTTCATGAGCTAGCTTATGCTAATGATTACATGACGTTTTTATTACCTAGCGTTATTGCGATTATTAGCAGCGCCGCTTTAGATACTTACTGTAACGGCTGTAGATTATTGGATTTACTATGTACCGTGTCAGACTAGGTGTTTATACATACTCTATGTTTATATATTGATCTGGTAGTGGGACAAACGTCATCTGTCAAAAGCCGTTGCATGTGGTTTGAACTATCCGATATTTTCGCTACACTTATAAAGTAAGCATTAAATCTTCATCTGAGTGTTCTTGTATTGACAGAAATTTGAGAAGAAATACAACAACGAGCTGTTAAAGGGAGCCGTGTCCAGAGAGACAAAGTTTGAATATGCGTGGTGTTTGATAAGAAGCAAATACACAGCCGACATCAAAAAGGGAATCGTCCTCTTGGAGGGTGAGATTATGGGAATCTTTTTGTATATATCATTTTTTTTAATGTTAATAGCTAACTTAATTTTTCAGATTGATTCCCTTTGTTCATATTTTGTAATGGTAATAATGTGCGTGATCAAATTGCTCAGAATTTAAATATATTTCAGTTTCATTTTCTACTATCTTTGTTTTTTTTCCCAGAACTCGTTCAAAAAGCATCAAAGGATGATTCAAGAGACTTCCTATTTTACCTGGCAGTGGCCAACTACAGACTCAAAGTAAGTCCCCAATGTACGTCATTGGAACGTGCCTGGTTATTGTGTTTGAAAGAAGCCATACAGATGGGCTCAGTAATTTTATTAAGCATAATTAATTGTAAAGCTGTTGTCCTTGTAAGACGGTATACTTTTCCTGTCATTGATTGCCCCATTGGTCTCTCTTCCTGTTTCCTAGGAATATGAGAAAGCGCTGAAATACATCCGGACCCTTCTGAAGAATGAGCCTGGGAATAAGCAGGCACTTGAGCTGGAAAAGCTCATTGACAAAGCTTTAAAGAAAGGTATGTATGAATCTAACTTTGTAGTAATTCGTTCTTACTTCCTCTTGTTGCTGAGATAATGACTAAATAATTATTCATTATTAGATGGACTGGTCGGCATGGCGATCGTCGGGGGCATCGGTCTGGGCGTGGCTGGTTTGGCGGGCCTCATTGGGCTGGCGGTGTCAAAGGGAGCGGCTAAATCCTAACATGGAGTGTTTGATTTTGTTGGACTGACCCACTGTTTTCTTTCTGCTGCATATATAAAATAACTCTTTGACAAGAAAGTTTGGATGATTACCGAGTACTGCAAAAAATAATGCCAGTACACATAACTATGATGATGATCAGAGTATAATTTTGCACTTTTTGTTACTTGTGTACATAGAAGGGATGGTACTGTCATGTTGGTTTGTTGGCTTTAGTTTATATATATAAAATCATCAAAGCAGGTCAGCTCTAGTTAGGCTATAGTGGTGGCAACAGAAATGTAGTTTGTAGAGTCAGAGAATGTGCAGCACGGCTCTAGGGATGTTGGCGTCTGTTTGATTTTCCATTAATTGTTTAACATTATCTGAAAATATCTGAAGTTAACCTTTATAGCCTGATGTGCTCCATCTGAACTTTTGTATTTCTTATTAAATATTCTGTTTCTTTAAAATTATAAATAAATATGCTGTGCCATAAGTTCATAAAATAATATGTTTTATTTGTAAAATAATGTGCGTAATTGAACAAAAGTGAAAAAAAAAAAACAAGATTGATGTGCACATGCTTCACAAAAATGTATATATGCAGAGGCAGGTATGTAAAGTCATGCAATGGTATATAAAACCTTCTATATATGGCCTGACCTATTGAAATGTGAGAATGAACAGAAAGTATTAATAGAGCTTAGTGTCTGGGGAGGCCGTTCCACTCGAGCAGAGCATAGTGACAAAATGTTGCTTTTAACCGCATACTAGGAATGAAGAGGAGGATCTGAGACTTCTTGTGGGTACATTTGGGACAAGCAGTTCTTTTATACAGAAAAAAACATTTAAACTTAAAATCTGCAGGAAGTTGTCATTCATCCAGGCTTTTGTCTCCTGCAGGCAGCAGTGAGTCTGGACGGAGAGGTGGTTGTATAGGATGTGTACAGTTGCGTGTCATCAGTGTAGCTATGGAACAATTGCACTATTTCTGATGACCTGATATTGGGGTATAGGTTTAAGTAACAAGATGATGACAGATTAGCGAAGAAGAAAAACAGAACCGGCAAGCAGTTCTGTACCTTATAAGGCCGTTTAAAAGTAAGACAAAAAATTATACACCTCAATTTTGTGGTACACGTGTAATGAGTTTTGACAATAGAGAAGATGATATGACCGGCATAAGAGTGTCTAGGATGTCTTTGTAAACCAAATCTAGATATTTGGGCCTTAATCACGGCTAACCCTGGTCATAACAAGGGATAAAAGAATGTGAATAGTTACATATTTCTTGTTAAAAGGGGCATCTAGACACTTCTGCTTGTTATTATATTATTATAATTTAATTTGAAAGAAAGAAATACATTAAAATTACCAGGATTAAAAATACAATACTATACCAGTTCTAAATCAGGTCTCATGGCGTGAAAGGAGATGTTTATACACATTCAAAGGCACAAGTGAAAGGTGGTGAAAAAGCTGCAAAGTATATTCCGATATTCATATTCCTAAAGCAGTTTTTTTGCATTGTCAATGGAAAACAATAGATACAGATCCACTATGAGATTACATTGTGGTCATGCATGAAAACATCTGTGTTGTTTATGGAAACTGTGCCAGCAAAGACCAAGTCCAATGGGTCTCTCCTATTGTGTGAAGGGATGTCAACAATTTGCTTGAGGTCAAAGCCATCCAAATGCCGTAAAAACTCTATCTAGCTATCTGTGAGGAAGTGGCGTCAACATCAGTGTTTAAATCTCTAGGTTCTTTAACACTGGCATTTCTGTGTCTGCTAGAGGTCGATAAATAAACATAATAGATTTGACGGGCAGGAGTTTACATTTGAAAGTCAAGCATTCAAATGATTAGGCAACACAGACAATTCAAAGTCTTTGCCCCAGTGACCCGAGTTATGAACTTTAGAGTTGAAGCAAAAATCAATCACATTGATATGAATTCATATCGTTGATAGATTCATCTACGTAATCTATTATCTAAAAAAGTGGTTCTCAAAACGTACAAATATTTTGGCTTACAATATCAGCACTAACTCAAGTCTTAACCAAAAGGAAGAATAGGGCCTAATAAAAATGCATCACTAAATCAAGATCAAGAAGCACCAGGACCAAACAAGCTCTGAATAAAATAATAAAACATCTAAACAAGATTAACCGTGCTACTGAGAACCACACCTTACTAAAACTCTGTAGCACATTGTGTATTGTGCATGTTCTACTTATGTCAATCTGTAACTAATCAATTGGTGGCCTATTATATATGACGTTTTTTTTATTGGGCTTTTACTGTACTACTGATTAACCTACGTTTTGATTTCCTTTGTATATACACTCTTCAAAATACATTGCTGTAGCCTTTTTATGGAGACCTATAATTGCAACACACAAAAATAATGTCAATATTTGCACATATTCTGGTTGTAATGTTTCACAGTAACACAGTAAGTGTTTTATGTCACATTGACCACATTATCTTTTATTTTGTAATCAGTGCGAACAATTTGATCATACACCAAGCTTTTAATGTGAAGTTCAGTTTTCTCTTTTGACCACACATATTGATAGAAAAACGCGCCCGTCCTAGTTTACCTATGTTGACGCCAGCAAAGATTCATGCCATTTGCTTTGTTTTTACAACAGGGAGGCGTATGGAGGCTTATGGAGGCTATCTCAGGTGGTGTTATCAGTGTTACATATTAACCTATCTGACACCACCGAAACTGGCCCGGGACAAATGACAGGCAAAAAAATCTATTTGGTGTGAATCGGGGTGATTGAGTGCCAAAAGTGACAACCAACCTTAGTCTACACCGGTGGTTCTCAAACTGTGGTATGGGGTGGTACATGGGCTCTTTCTTATAGATTCTTTGGCAATTCTTTGGTAATACTAATTATATACAAAATTTACAGACTACACTTTTAACACCTATTTTAGTTCTCAGTTTAGCCCTGATTCAGACTTTTTAGTTGTTTAAAATGGTTAATGGACAGCCAATTCTTTTTTGAGATACTTGAGATACGCTGTTTTTGTGCAATGATTCCTCAAAACCAGTGTAATTTGGATGCGGTTGAGTGAGTTACAAGGGCCAGTGTGCAGGGAGGGTATGGACTGCTTCACAGTCAAAGAGCTATAGTGGTTAAAAAACAGCCTGTCTGCTGTTCTCAACACAAGTTGAACAGTAACCCAGTGCAACACTTTATAATAGACATATCCCTGCAGTCGGTGACAGTGACTTTGGCTCTTTTAACTTTTATGTGCAAATCATATAAGACCTACACCATTCAGTCTTTGCAGGGCAGTGTTTATTACTCTGGAAATTTGAATTGGTCCAATGAATGCGCACAATTCTTTTTACATCTGAGCTTGTCATTGCTATTAATATGTTAATGAATCTTCCTCTGTTTATTCCTATTTAGTCCATGGACCAGGGCTTAAAATATGAATGTCTCTACTTGATTTTCTGGTATGATAACTTCTATGTAGTAGCTAAATCATAGTCTGTGAAGTGTATGACCCCTCTTCAGAAAATGGCCTTAGACAAAAATATAGACCAGTGTCTAAAGTGGCTTTGGGTTGACACAGAGACATTCACCGACAGATTACTATTCACTCTCACATTCATTCACTTGGGACAATGTAGAGTGAGTAATTCTCCCAACATATACAACTCTTTGGACAGTGGGAAGAAAGTCTGGGTACCTGAAGAGAACCCATTGTAACACAGGAAGGACATGCAAACTACATTAAGATCAATCAAAAGATCAAAGATGTATAATGTCATATAATCATTTTCTTTTCAGGCATTTTATATTTATAGCGCTTTATAAAACCTCAAATATTTCAAGTACATCTGTGAATATTGGTTTTAAAATATCATCAGATTAGATCAGATAAGATACAGTTTAATGGCACTGTTATTTCTATTGCTTCACATTGTACTGTGACAAAAAGGCGTCAAAAAAGTGTTTTGTCCTTGCTGTTGTCCCTGATTGTGTTTCCTTCCTATCTCTGTTCATGTATTTTTCGTGGAAAGCACAAAAAAATTATTGGGTTTTAGTCGCGGTATTGCTCTTTAAACATCAAATAAATGCTCCCATCCACTAAACAGTAATCAGTACAGCGGCTGGATGAGCTGTAAAAATGAGCTCTGCAAACAGTCAGGCCATAAAATGAACGATTTATGGGAAGAAAGAGCAAAGTAGTAAAATTCCACTATTGTTTTATAAAACTAGGCCCACGCTGTCGTACCTGACAGCAAGGTGTACATCAGGGAAAAAAGGCCTGACGTCTGCCACAACTGCTATGGCACCTTAATCAGACATTGTGTGATTTCTAAGGGTTTTTATATTGTTAACGAACAATGAAGAGGCCCGGTCGAGATCTTTATGTATGGTGTAGCCTAATCTTCTAGGTGTGTTCAGTTTCATTTTTTGGATCCCCTTTAGAAATAAACATACTACTTGCAGTAACACAATTGGCCATTAGTTGAATGCACAACAGAAGAGTGCGCTGCTTTAATTATCATTTGTTAGTTATGGCGTAGTAAACGTCCTTGCAGAGTCAAACTACAAATTGAAAACACTACTTTTTTGTATTTCATCATTTTGTGGTTAGAAAAGTGTACTTTGTCACTGCTAGCTAGCCTAACCTTGCTAAGTTCACAGGTTCACCACGTTTTCTAAGCTTAGCCCCAGTGCTATGGTTTATGTTAGCATTATCTGTGTGCTCTGGATTTAGCAACAATGCTAACTTTGCTGTCAGCAGATAATTAATAGACACACAGACATAGACACAGGCTTTTTAACCCGTTATGCTATCTTCAGCCCTTATCTTTTGGGATTTTTGTTCAACCCGATATATGCTGACACCTTTCCAAAAAAATATTACTGATTGCAAGGTGTGGCAGTTAGACACTGTGACCCTGCACGTGTAACCTTGAGAAGTACATAAACTCAAACAATAAAATATTGATTGTAATTGCACTTCATATCAATACGCACACATAAATACATCATCTATGTAACGTGGTAATGAGAACTGTTGTTCACTCATGGTTTTACTGAAGGAGGTGACAAAGGCATTTTGAGAAAGCTTTGATTTTCTTTTGTATTTGTGTTTTAAAATGACTGAAAGCAGTAGTAGCAGGCAAGTCAAGATTTACATTTGCTAACGTATGGTAAGATTGATATCCTCATACTCACAGCTAACACCCACTCAGCTGCTGTTGGGTTAAAGCCAGCTCCCATTCCACTCTTTATGCACCATTGTTTGAAACATTGTTTGAGCTTGTTTAAAACTTCCGATTACAGGTGGGAAAATATGTTCTTTTGCTGCCAACAAGAAGCACTCCTATTGTTTTTTTTTATTGTCAATTTGTCTTTGATTGTCAAATTTAAAATAAGTGAAGACAAAAATACTGCAGCAAACTACTGTCAATGAAAAAATAGTCATAACAAACATAACGAGCACAGAGAGTAATTAGGACTAACACATGCCCATTTGACCTGGGTGTATCGATAAACACCTGTTCAGTTTCAGAGGTGTAAAAATTCAAAAGAAAAAAACGGAGTGTGAGCGAAAGGGGGGAGGAGTGTGTCCATAGAAATGATTATACATATCTGTCAAGGTTGGACACATCTCACACATCAGAGAGGCGAAAGCCATTGGCAACTTCAGCTTCAGCCATTGCAGCATATTTCTGCCCATTTATTTAACTGATATATTTTCACTGGTTTTCAAAAATAGAAACTGGATTATCTTCATCACCAAGGCGGATCATGGATCCAATTGTGGAAGTGGTAGCTTTAATTTTGGGATTCGTCGGATGGGTTATGGCCGGGGTAGCGTTGCCGAATCGTTACTGGAGAACTTCTACTGTGGACGGGAATGTGATCACCACATCTACCATCTATGAAAACCTATGGATGTCCTGTGCAACAGACTCAACGGGGGTCCACAACTGCAGGGAGTTTCCTTCTCTGCTGGCTTTGAGTGGTAAGGCTCACGTTAACTTATCAAATTAAGTTGAGATCAAATGCAGTTGCTTGTGGAATTGTCCTTTGACACCATCACGAGACACCTTACCCTTCTTCAAATGTGATCATTATCTGCCAAAGCTTGTAAACGTTGTAGATAACCCTGTGTTTTGGTTGTTTTTGCATGTTGTATCCAGGTTACATCCAAGCCTCTCGTGCCTTGATGATCACCGCGATAGTGTGTGGAACCTTAGGACTCTTGGCAGCCCTGATTGGAATCCAGTGTTCCAAAGCTGGAGGAGAAAACTATGTTCTCAAAGGGAGGATCGCAGGGACCGCTGGGGTTTTGTTCATCTTACAAGGTAAAAAGAAACATTAACTCATCTGTTGTAAGTTAAATAACATTGTTTAGTTCCATATTAAAATCCATATTTCTGCTAGTGGACTTGTGACATATTCAATCTTAGGTGTTTTTTTGCTATGTGAAAAAGCTTTATTACATGTAGGAGGTTGTGGGTTTGAGTCTCAGGCAGGCTGACACATTATCCTCCATTATAAGTCTCCCTGTGTTACTGACGGTTTTCTCTGGCTTCCTTCCACCATCAAAAGACTTGCAGGTGTTAGGAGAATTGGTAACTCAAAAATGCCCCTAGTGAATGAATGTGAGAGTGAAAGTTTGTGTATGTCTCTGTGTCTCCCCTGCGACTAACTGCCCAGTGCCGACTGTCCAGGGGATATGCCGCCTAAGGGCCATAGTTGCTGGGATAAGCTTCAGCTTCCCTTGATTCCTTACCAGAATAGGTGAAGAAAATGAATACTAAATAATCTTTTTAATGTTCAGCTATAGTCAGTATTATGTTAAATAAACTACATATATAATTTTGGTTATTTATTTATTTGGTTATTTCTTACTTTTAGGTCTTTGCACAATGGTGTCTGTGTCCTGGTACGCCTTCAACATCACCCAAGACTTCTTTAATCCACTCTTTGTAGGAACGAAGTAAGTTATTTGGTGAGGCTTTTGGTACAAAGCATATAGTGTGTGATTTCGTCTGGTTTGTGGCAGGTACGAAATCGGAGAGGGCCTGTACATCGGCTGGTGCTCTGCGGTGCTGTCCATCGCGGGAGGGGCCTGTCTCACCTGCTCTTGCAAAATGGCAACAGATGAAAAACGGTGAGTTCAGTCAATAGTCTATTATCTGTAAACAGTCTATCTTTTACAGTCTAGACTCTAGTCGATAAAACTTCACAAGATATACTGTAAAGCGTAAACCTGGGAGGGGCCATGTTATTGATTTTTGTTCTGTTTCTTAACTTTGCTTTTCTGAAGACATGATAGTACAAATTAGGAGAGAACTTGAAAAAACATGCCTACACTGAGCACTAGTACAACAAAAACAGATCTGTTTATTATCTAACAGACATATTGCTTTATTAACATACAGTAGTAATGGAAAAACAGCATTATCAATATCTAGTGGACTGAAGTAACTAGAACTTTCTGGAACAACTGTATGTGTCTTTTGCCTCGAACATAGTTAATGATTATGACTTTTTTAGTAACACGGTGCATATGCAAGAATATTTACCTCATAACATTTACCTCATAAAAGTGTTGATGCTCTCATGTGACTCGGAAAATCTACTGCAATAAAAAAAAAAAAAGTCAGTACAATGAAAGAACAAAACACATTTGCTTAATAGTTGCAATTGTGTTGTAACAAATCTAAAATAAAACTGTAAATCCTTTAGCGGCTCCTGGTGGCGATTTGGAAAACTGCAGTTACACTTACTGACCAATTCTTTGTGGGGAAAAAGTGAAAATATGTATTAAACAAATACAGCACTTAAAAGTCTATATATTTTGGGTGAATAATTAATTTTTTGCATCATGGTTTGTCATTTTTGTATGTTTTCAGGCCAATGCCGTATCATAGCAGAGGGACAGTCTACTCTGGAGCAGCCAGAAGTGCAGCAGCCAGCACGTATGGTCGAAACGCTTATGTTTGAATGAAGTGTCCAAGATAAACTGTAGATAAGTGATGCATTGTAGCTGGATTGAAAGACTTTAAAATGTGCATTCTATTGGTGCACTGTGTAAAGGTTGTACAGAGTTTTGTTGATTTGCAAAATGACAACTAACAATGTTTGTAGGCATATTTAAACATTTCGCCTGATTTAGTTTTGAGCTATACATTTTATACCGCTGTTGTCAGAACGATCCAATCATCTGTATATTTGTTGTTTTTGTACAGTTTTATAAATAGTCTATGAAATGAAGGAGGCAGAGTCATTTTTGATATCTTCTGTTTAAAGGCATACAATAAAATAAAACGTAAAACAGTGAATATTTGTACATTTTAGTGATTAGCTCCACCAGTTGCAGGCCTACATGAAGTGATGGTTATCATTCAATTATTAACATTAACAACAAAACCTTAAAATAAATATGGTGACAACGGACATAACATCTAGTCATTGATCCTTTTAGAACAGTTGTCTTTATTACGTATTTTTGGAGAAATAGTAACACCTTATCTAAATATATGTCTGCCCACTTCTGCATAAACTGCCAATTATCAGAATTAGGTATTTTTTATGTGCCTAAAAGTATTAAATTATACTCTTATATCTTACTTTTTAGTTTAGTTTACTTTTGAATTGAAATTATTTAGGCTGGGTGCTTGACCAAAACAAAAAAAATATCCCCAGTTCATTCCACAGGAGACATTAGGCCTATTATTATTATTATTATTATTATTATTATCCTTCCATCCATCCATTTTCTTCTGCTTGTCCGAAACCGGGTCGCGGAGGCCGCAGTCTAAGCAGGGAACTCCCGCCTTCGACCACTGCCCGATCCACATTGCACCAGCCCTTTTTTAAGGG
>JAVQKC010147109.1:0-17932 GCA_036025475.1 Philypnodon macrostomus | reverse complement strand
ATAATAATAATAATAATAATAATAATAATAATAATGGCTTACACTTATATAGCGCCTTATAAGATACCACAGCCGCCCTGGGGCACACTGACATTGCAGCCATTCTGTTCCTACAGCCTCTCCAACCAACAAACACCAATCAAACACATAGGCAATGTGGGTTAAGTGTCTTGCCCAAGGACACAACCACAGTAGACACAGTTTTAAGTTTTGAGAATTCGAACTGTTAACCCTCTGGTTATAAGAAGACCACTTTACCACTAGTCCACGGCACCCCCTTTTTAAGTAGCTTGCCAGCAGAAAAAAGTTTAGGCACCCCTTCCTTAGATGCAAAGAGGGACATTTTGTAGTTTTGTGGCAATATCTGTGGAAGAGGAAAGTCGCCATCTTTTGATTCTTCAGCTAATCCTCAATGGTGGTGCCTCATAGCAAAAAAGCTTGACTGGATGGGACTTCTGCATGGAGTTTGCATGTTCTCAGTCTTCTAAAAACTGGCTCTTCACTGCACTTCTCTTCAGGGGGATCTTTCCTTCCCTTAAAGCTACGGTCTATGCATTTGTAAGAACAAAAGTTGGAGATCATAGACATTTGTGGAGGCTTTCTCTGGCGTACGGTGGTCGAAGAGTTATTACTTTGGTAAGGGTGCCTTGTGACTTTCTTAAGGCCTTATTAAGGACATCTTACAAATATTTTTGTCGAAGATCGCTGTATGACGTCCCTATTTGCAACTCGTGGATCTTTCGGCTTTGGCACATGATGGGTTCTATTGTCTTGATCATATCAGTGAGAAAATCTTTGTAAAAATGTAAAAGTTGGCAATGATGCCAATAAGACAACATGCACACCTTCTACTCTACAGCCATTTCAATACGCTCTAGTGTAGTGCTGTCACAGTTTCTCATAGAGGGCATTCCCCTGTATGAATGCTGGAGGGGCATGTGTAGGACCACCTTAAGAGGCCACCTTGTAGCATACACAAATAAGCCACAAATATTGTGCATTATTATTAGGTAGCATTTTGTATGGCCCAAGGAAGAAGAAGGGTTTCATAGGCTGCTCGTAGCAATTCTTGGACATGACCAAAAAGCTGTCTATGATCTTACTATGGTGCTACGACCACTGTGTTCTTATAAAGTGGCCTTAAGGTGGCCACAGCAAATGGTCAAAAATCATTTGTGGATCGTCCGCTGCCGTTTGTAAGGGCCATTGTGACAAGGGCTTTACTAACCTGACTTGAACCTGCTATGCTCCTCATCCAAAGACCACCTTCTGATATTGTAGCGTTGGAGTATTGTTGTCTGAAACCTACACATTTCCATAATCCAGTTACATGTACAGAGTAACGTCACACATTGGTCACACCACAATGCTTACAACACAACTAATCCTCGGAAAAACACTACAGCAGCCGCTCACGCTGTCAGGCTCTGTGTTGATTAAGGAAAAAGCTTCAACAGACTGTTAATGTGGTGAATTTCAATGAAGTACTGTGATATGTTGGCCAATGACTGAATTAAAACAAAAATGGGGATATGTCTGTAGTTTATGCGTCAAAACCCGGAATATGATAATAAAAATGTAAAAATATGATATTGTGGGCGGCATGGCTCGGCGGTAGACCGGTACTCCCCGGGTTGGTGGGTTCAAATCCCGCTCAAAACTGTGCATACTATTGTTGTGTCCTTGGGCAAGACCCTTAACCCACATTGCCCATGTGTGAAAGTGGTTGTATAATTGGTGTTTGGTGGTGCTCAGAGAGGCCCTTGGAGCAAAAATGGCTGCCACATCATTGTCCCTATGCCCCAGGGCTGTTGTGGCTAAGGTAGTTTACCTTGTGGAGTGAATGAATAATGGACACTAAATGTAAGCACTTGAGGCCTTGTAAAGTGCAATATATATTGAATCCATCACTGAATTAAAATATTGAATAAATGAAAATATGAAACAAAAATAGGATATGTCTATAGATAGCACTAATCTTGCCACAACAACACTAGAAAAATATTATATAATAACAAATTAGACACGGATGTGCAGTAGCAGAGTAGTTTGCCAATCTCTAAGTGGAGTCAGCATGTCCTCCCTGTTATAGTGGGTTCTCTTCCTTACCGCTCTTGTCCAAAGACAAGTCACTTTTATGTCAAATTTAAAATCTAGAAAAATCAACTTTGCTGGTGGAGTTATTGTATTAATACTGTATTTAAATGTATGAACAAAATACAAGTTTGAATATTTTACAAGTTGGATTTATTGTATACGTGAATTGTAAGTTTACCCCTGCATCTATAGGCTACTGTCAGAGCCGACGTGACTAAAAATAACTACAGACTCTTATGTAAGTACTGCAATAAAATGTACCCTGTGTAGAAACATGTCACGGACTGCAGAGTTCAGTAGCCTGGAATCTTGTCTTAAAACTTACTACTTCATCTATAACTTAAAATTGAGGCTTCTCGTGTAAAGCAGATAATTTAGTGTTAAACAATATTCTTACAGCACTGAATGAAAAAGACCATTATTGGTAACACATTAAAATAACTTGTATTAGAAGCATTTTCACACCTGTATATTATTGGGCAAAGTTGGGCAAAAAATATCTACCAACTTGGGTTGGTGGGTTGCTTCTACTGCTGATTATCAAAATGGTCCAGGCATCTCAAAAATTGTGAATGTATTAGCAGATTTAGGTACATTGCTAATTAGGAACAGCAGCCATCTGTGTAACTATGTAGACCTATATGGAAATTGGCCCAGTATAAAACCACACAGATAAAAAACAATAATGTCAGAGATATAACTTAACACAGTTGTTGTCATCAGGATGGACAGTGTCTGCAGTGAGACACAAGTGTCAACATTAACAGAGGCCCTTGTTTTGGGACATCATCAGATTTCTCATTAAAATCCATATAATCTGATGTAGAAGTTCTGCTTTAGCCACACTCTTCTTATGAAAATTTTCAGAAACTTTCAAATGATGACTCACACAAGCATTTAGGCCTATAGTAGTTTTCCTGTTACTGTTACTACAGTTAGTCTACGGGAAACTACATTATATGAGATTTTCCATAGATGCCTGTTGCTGCTAATTAGCGACGTACCTAGATTTCTATCTAAAGTAGATGCCACATAAAATTCAATCTCTTCTTTTAGCATCTGCATGACAAAAACACACAAAATGTCAGGCAGTAAGGTTAAACATAAAGTAATAATCAGTCTTACCTGCTTATTCATGATATTTGTTAATTACATGTATGTGGTATTTATTAATGCTTCATAGCTGCAAAAAAGTGCTAAAAATAGTGCTTTTATGTTTTAAAAATGAAGTTGTAACGATTGATTTCCTATTTGATTTATTTGTGCACAGATGCAATATCTGAATACACTTACTAAAATGAAACAAACATTTAGGATACAATTTTATGTGAATGCAAAATTGTCTACATATCAAAGATATCTCAAATACTCAATTCAAGAGTTGTCTAATTAGTTTTTCTTGTATTTAATTTACAAGCTCATTGGTGGATGAAACATTAATTAATGAATTAATTAATTCATGCACAAAAGTAAAAATAAAACATGGTCTCGTTTAATTTGTTACTTTGGTCGCTCCTCATACTGTAATGATTTGTCCTACATCACCATCTAGTGGCTTGTGTCTCAAAAACATGGTTTAAACAGTAAATTGAATAATAACGTAAAAAAAATAACATCTTGTACCAACACTGAAATGTTAATTTTTAATACATGTTTGATACAATCACATAGACAGTAGAAGATTCAACTTTTTTTTGTTCCCATGGCAAAATAAATCACATTAGTTGTCACATTAGGGCAGTTGTAGATTGACTTATGTTTATAAAATATTTGATGACAAAAATATTTGCCACAAAATTCTCCACTGAGTCATACCTACTCAGTAATGTCATATGTTTTTTTTAGTTTTTTTTTTTATATTTATCTAGACTTGGGTGTGGCACAAAAGCATGTTGGTATGTATCACAGTGATATCTTTTACTCTCATAAACCATTTGCAATATCCATGGCACATCTTTCATCATTTTCATCAAGGCATAGTAGGGCTATTATGCCAATATATTTGTTAATATGACAAAACTAAAAATGCATAAGAAGCTGTCATTTATTTTTAACTCCAAAATCACATGACCACATTTAAATGATGTAACGGCAAGCTTAGTTAGAGACATGCAATCAATTATGCTGACAGAGCATACTATTGCATAGTTTGTTTCATTACAATAGGCCCAGGAATCACACAGTTATTAACTAATACATTGTATTGGCAGAAATGTTGGTGATTTTTAGATGCCATCTCTTTGATGCCACTGTTTTGAGGAGTAATTATTTTCCTATAATTAAATGCTTAGTTTACACACTCTGGTATGCAATTGCAATTGTTAAATTCTACACGTTCAGTTGTTTAAACAGTAATTTAGTAAAAAAGTTTATTTTTTTAAGTGAGATAGAAGGGAACATTCATAAATTCTAAAGGTTGGCAGAAAATAAGCGTCTAAGGATTAGGCAAAAATATAAAAATCCTATAAATTTATTCAATAACTGATCATTTTGTCAAATTTATCTCATTTGTCTGATGAAAACTAATAGTTATGGTTTCATTTATTAGCTAATGCATTTGCAAAGCATTTAGTGAATGGCCTCTATTTAGTACTACTCACTGTTTAAGAAAAAAATAAAATCCAGCATTATTCATAACCAACCATTATGTGATTTTCTCCCACAATAAACCAAGGCCAAATAAACTAGTCTTTTGGTGCAGTACCCCACAGTGATGTCTAGAGGGTACCCAAGATTTACCATCAGACAGTCACATTAGTCACATTCTGATCTAAAACATTTGGTTTTTATTTAGTTTTAAAAATTTACATTTGAACATAAAAACACAATTGCATGGGAAATTTTGCATCCTATGTTCATATAAATTGACAATTCTTTCTATTTTTCTTATAAGATAAAATCGTATAAGATTCTTCCAGGCAAACTACCTCCATGTCCCAGAGCTGGTGGTTGTATGATGAAGCTTCTACATGTTTTGCATTCTATATACTCAATATTTACAGTATATATAATTATTTTTCCCATTTATTCTTTATAGTTTTCGTTGTATTTTTTTTATGTTTGTTAGAGCTGTGAACACGATAACTCCAAAACGTATTGCCAGATCAAATTCAACATTTGCACACAGGTACATACCATGAAGATGCAGAACTGGATTGAGTTTGGTACCTCTACGATTAATGAAAATTAAATAATTCCCAAATGAATGTTTTTATGCACATTTATTGAGCCAATAATCCTGCTGAACATAAACGAAATCTCATAAATTTTGGCACATTGATCTGGGCAATTATATACTTAATGTACATAGGCAAATTACAGAGGTCAAATAAAGAATGCCTCTATAGTGCCCCCATGTTTATGGCCCCTATGGGACCATGGACACACTTACTTTAGCGGAGAGCAATGAAACTTGGTACAGTGATTCTCCACAGTGTATGACCCCACTCTACAACAAACAGGAAGTCGGCCATTTTGAATTGAAATTGGGTGGTCAGGTATATTTGACAGCCTCTAACTTGCACATACTTTATCTGATTAGGCTCAAACCTGAAATACCTAATTACCCCCCCGGCCCTGAACACATCTGACTAATATGATGGCAGTTACCTCTATAGCGCCCCACTATAGACTGAAGGGAAATTTACTACATTTCTCAAAAATCATCCTTCACAAACATCAAAAAAGACAAATAGACCCTTCTCATGTTTGTCACGGTTTGGGGGCGGGGCCTCTATGATCTGAACTGTGAACGCAATAACTCAAAAAGTCTTTGCTGGATCTTTTGGAACTTTTCTGGACAGTTACATATCATTAAGACACAGAACTGGATTCAGAATGGTACTTCTACAATTAATGACGATGACTTAATTAACTAATTAATGCCCTGAAGCACTTTAATTGAGCCATTATTCCTGCTGATCATAAACAAAATGGCATGAATGTTGGCACAGTGATTCGGGCTAGTGTATATTTAATGTTAATGTACACAGGCAAAGGTCAAACAAAGAATGCCTCTATAGGGCCCCCATGTTAATGACCCCTATGTGAGTCTGGACACACAAACATCCTTCACAAACATCCTTCACAAACATCCAGACAAATGAAAAAAGTCAAATAGACCCTTCCAATGTTTGTCATGGTTTGGGGGGCGGGGCCTCTTAATTGCTTGTTAACAATATAGAAACCCTTAGAAATCAAACAAAGTCTGATTAAGGTGCCCGTTGGTGCCAGTTGTGGCAGACATGCGGGGCCGTTTCACCGTCAGTTTGGTGGCCTCTCAATTCTTTTGACTGTTGCCTACTATGTTTGCCTGAAAAACACATCTATGTTGTTGCCCCTCTGCTATTCTTCCTACTTCATTATGTCAACAAAGCATTTCATTTTGAAGAATGTTAAAAGCTTTTGGTGAATGCATTCTTTCTTTTGAAAAACATGCCAGCTAAACATTTGATGTCAAGGACTGGCCTTTGTGCTTTAGGCTAAATGGTATTCATCACAGCATGTTTTACACTTTTTAGCTTTTGCCTTTTTGACCCACATTCTAATGGAAGAAGATTATTGGCCATGATTACTGCTGTAGTATTGTTTGGTGTGTGGAGAGAACATAAATGTGTTTTTGTAATTTTGTGTAAAGTTGACAGGAATGTATTGATTTTACCACTATTTGTATGACTATTTCACAGTCTAAAAATGGTTTGATTTTAGGGTGGAGTCTGCATGTCCTCCCCGCATTACTGTGGGTTCTCTCTGGATACTCTGGCTTCCTTCCACTGCCCAAAGACATGTATTTGTTAGGAGAATTGAATAGGAAAACATAAAAATATATGATACACAAACTTAAATGGCTGCTGGTGAATGAATTTTAGTGACTGGTTGTCTGTATGTCTCTCCGTCAGCTCTTCAACTAAATAGCCACTGTCCAGTGTGTAGCCTGCTTCAGGCTCATCAATAATAACTCAAGTAATGTTTATTTTGAACAGTAGAAGCATTTAATTACAGTAACAAAAAAACTAAATAATGTTCAAAAAGGAGAACAAAAACATTGAATCCCACCCTGTAGAGCCAGATTATGTAATAATCTGTCTGATTATTACATTTTGATTATGTAATAATCTGGCCAAAATGGAATACCATTTTCACTTGATTGTGTAATAAAACCACATTTTGTAATGAACGCAATATGTGTCATCAAATGCAACACATTTTGTTGTTACATTTTCAAAGTTATTTTGAATGTTATTACAAAATGTGATCAATTGTATTATATATATTGCGTTGGATTAGTTTATTGCAAAATGTTTATTACAGAATGCGATTTATTACATTAACATTTTTTAACATTTTGGATGATGTGGCTGTACACACCTCTTTCCTATAAACTGTTATTACTACTTCTGCTCACTTTGATAGAACATAATCATCATAATAACATGAATAATATTAGTGCACTTAAGTTAATCTTAAACAAATTATATAAAATTAAGGCTTGGAGTGGCAATTTTAAGTGTATATTTTCCCATACTAGAATTGATTTAGTCTTTCTTTGCTATAGACATTGTGTTCACTTTTTCTAACAATGTACTGTCTGTTTCCTTATATAATACACCTATACAGACATTATATAAAAAACAGGCTTGAATATAGCCAATGTTTTTTCATCTGAATTTATCATCTGGCAAGCACTACAGAGAGCCAATATACTACCAATGGCAGCAGCACAGCAGTATGAGAAGAAGTGGGATGGAGGAGAGTGAGATAGTTCTGTTGCTGAGGTGGTGATGGAGGAAAGTGGAATGGTTCTGTTGCTCAGGTGGTGCTTGGGGAAAGTGAAATAGTGCTGTTGCTCAGGTAGTGATTGAGGAGAGTAAGATGTGTAGTTCTGTTGCTGAGGTGAAGATTAAGGCAATTGAGATGGTTCTGTTGCTTAGGTGGCGATAGAGGAAAGTGGAATGTTCTGTTGCTCAGATGGTGCTTGAGGAAAGTGAGATAGTGCTGTTGCTCAGGTAGTTATTGAGGAGAGTAAGATGTGTAGTTCTGTTGCTCAGGTGGTGATTGAGGAAAGTGAGATGGTTCTGTTGGTAAGATAACCTAGACACTTTGCTAGAAACTGTTACAAATTGTCACATAAAAGATCCAAAATATATGAATTGTGCATTATGTACCCCCATGTTTCGCTCCGTAGTGTGCTCTAATTTGCAGCCGGGGGAAGCAAACATCCTGACAAAACGCATCAAACACACAGTGGCACAAAGAAAAGCCGGCCTGTGATATTAGGCGGTAATAAAGCTGGTGGATGTGCAAGAATAGCTGCCATTAGCACCTCCAACTCACCAGTATACAAAACAAAAATAATGGCCGTTCCAGGATTTTAATTGGCTCGTGGCGTAACCTCTTTAAGACGCAAAAATAGGCTGATGCAATGACGTGGCAGAAGGTGTCACAGAGCAGGCCCGGCTATGTGGAGGTTTGGAGAGTAGGGCGGGAGGCGAGGAAAAAAAGGTCAATCTAATATTGTGTTTTGACTTTGATGTAGTTTGCAGGTTGCCATCAAAGAGGGGAAATCAATAGTAATATTTCTAGCAGCCGGGCCCCGCATCTGTCTGATACCTGTTCACCCTTTATACCTGCTCAGCCCGCTCGCTTTGACTCAGGTTGAAAGGCTTTCAGCACCACTTTGTGTCTGAGAGGGGAACGTGCACGGCGGTAATAAGTGAAAATGGAAGGCGTTTAGTTGAATTTGGTCCCGAGCTTGTGATTTTATTGCTGGCATTTCAATCAGGAAAGACTTAAATACTATAGAATAGAAGAAAAATA
The DNA here is from genome assembly GCA_036025475.1 of Philypnodon macrostomus. NCBI lineage: Eukaryota > Metazoa > Chordata > Actinopteri > Gobiiformes > Eleotridae > Philypnodon > Philypnodon macrostomus. The sequence goes on along the minus strand of JAVQKC010147109.1, from coordinate 9,019 downwards.
ATGTAAGATGGTTCCGCTGCTGGAGTGGTGATGGAGTAAAAATTCTGCTGAAGTTATTTAGCATAAGGGGATGCATTTACCTCAAGTTTACGCAAAACATGCTGAGATAGTGATAGATGAGCATGAGATGGTTCTGGTGTTGAGGAGGTGATGAGCCAGGAGAGTGAGATAATTCTTCTGCTAAGTTAAAATGTAAAATGTGATAGAGAAGAGTAAGATGATTTTACTGCTTAGGTAGTGACCAAGGAGAGTGAGATTTGTCTAATGCTAAGGTAGTGATGTAGGAGAGTGAGATAGTTCTGCTATCAAGGTGGTAATGGAGGAGAGCAAGATGGTTCTGCTGCTGAGATGGTGATGGAGGAGAGTGAGATCATTTATAATGGGTAAAGAATGTGAAATAGTTCTGTTGGATGATGGGGTAAAAGAGAGACAGAGAGTTCAGGAAATTTTCACATAATACATTATCTCTCTTGTAGGTGAATAAAGAATATGCCGAGTTATTCACAGCATTAAAAACTTACAGTAGCTGAGAATTATTTCAAGAGAACCCATTGTTCATTTGTTGTAAATGCAAATAGCATCATCCAAAAAATGGATAATAAAACAATAATTTTAGTAGTTTAGACTGACAGGAAACCAGGCAGAAGGGTGGGGAGTGACATTCAGCAAACTGAGCTGGATTCAAACTCACAACGCCCTTGCCTCTTGGTCTTGACTGGACAGTTGTGAGAGAGAAGAGTGATGGAAATGATGACTTGAACTTACAGTAGCTAAGAATTGTACATTTGTTGTAAAAACAAATTACATCATTAAAAAAAAAACACTATTTTGTTTGTTCCGACTGAGTGAGAGTGTGATCAAACAAAATGCCCAGAGCTCTTGGTCTTGGCTGCTCAGAGGCGTCAGCTCCAGCCTGTTGGCTTGTATTGTGCCTGTACACTGCGGTCGGCCCGGCCTTGTCCTGGCCTTGTTTTGGTGCAGCTTGTGTACTCTCCTCTCTGTTCCTCCCTGTCTCATCAGCAGCAGCACAGCTCACCTGCCTGCCGAGGATGAGACAGAGAGCTGACGTACTGAGGCTGACAGATCCAGATGAAACGCTCTTCTCCATGGTGAGGTTTCCCCGCTCACCCCTCCCTCCTCCCTCCTACCTCCTCCCACCCATGGCTCACTTTGGTCTCAGCCTGCCGCTCACTTCATGGGAAGCCTCTTCTCTTTATCATAGTTTTGCCTCGAAGCAGAGTGGAGGATTTGACGGTAGGCCTTACGATGAAATAATAAGTTTATGTACAGAATATTCTCCAATAGTCCAACGTCACTATTATCTGGCACACCACTTTTGTTTCAAGTCTATCTTCTGAGTCTACATGTCCTCCCCATGGTACCGCGGGTTCTTTTCATGTACTGCAGCTTCCTCACACTGCTCAAAGACATGTATGTTTTAGGAGAAATTGGTCAATCTAAATTGTTCCTATTAAATTAATTTGAGAGTGAATCATTACCTGTCCATCTGTGTATGTCTCAGTGTCAGTTCTATGTCTAACTGGCCATTGTCCAGGGAGTAACCTAACAGAAAAAAGCCCTAGAACATGAATGCTCTATTGTGCTAATCCTAATTGCTGCATTGAAATACAGATGTTATTTGTTTATTTCCGAATTAACAAATTAAATGTTTTCAACTTATTGACTTTACTACTATTGGACAAAGTGGTAACCCACAAAGTTTGATCTGATGTTGATGTAGAGGCCAGTGGAGGGACTAAAATAAAATAATCAATATTTTAAACAGATAACCTACGTTACAGCATACATTTCACTCTCTTCACCTCCACTCTTGTGATCATCCCTAAAAATAAAACACCTGCGTCCTCTTCCCCACCAACTTTTCTTCTACCACTTAGCAGCTATCTCCATCTCTCTGATAAGTCGCTCTCTATACTCGGGGTTTTTGACAGTTCAATTTAGCTGTGCTTCTTCTTTTGTAGATTATTCCAGTGCGCCGTGTGATAGTCAAAACAGTGCTCTCTGAGAGATTGCCTGCCCGAAGCCCCTTTATAAATCTACCTCTAAAGAAGCCACGCTGAGGTATATTCATTGTACCGGCTGAGATACGAGGCTCTGTCTGTAATGTCCGTGATGGATTCCTCCTGTGCAAGGCTGTTATGGAGAAGGCTGCTCTTTTATCGATTATCTATATCACTATGAAGTCTTCTGCTAGAGACGAGAAGCCGGGAGATTCAATCAAATGTGTGCCGTGTTGTCAAATAGTGGGGCTTAGTGTTTTATTAGCGGCAGGAACGATAGCAGCTCGATAGCCTCGTTTTAGCTTTTGTAGACATGTTTCGAGTTAATAAGTCAATTGTTTTGACATTGAGAGGATGTCTTGAAAAGAGGTAGGTGGGAGAACATTGTGTTAAATTATAACAATGGATAGAGAGTGAAATGGTTCTGCTACTGAGGTAGTGATGGTGGATAGTAAGGTGGTTCTGCCGCTGAGGTGGTGATGGAGGAGAGTGAAATGGTTCTGATGCTGAGGTGGTCATGGAGGAGAGTGAGATGGTTCTGTTGATGAAGCGGTGATGGAGGAGAATGAAATGGTTTTACTGTTGGGGTGGTTCTGCTACTGGTGATGGGTGAAAGGAGAGACAGATACCTAATAATATGAACGGGAGGATTTATGTCTGTTCTTTTTATTTTAGAAGGAACACAAATGGCCTAAATTAATTATTGTAAGAGTGAATGGTTGTTCAATGGTGAATGTTTCTGTTGTGTTAGCCTTACTTTTATCTGGCCAATGTCCACTCTAGCCACCCACAATCCCCAATGGCAATAAGCCAGTTTTGGATTGGGTTGTCAAATAGTCTTGTGCCTATTCCAGCAATTATCAGGCTTGGTCTGCAATGGCCAGTTAGTACAAGCCTGACCAGACCATGTTCAGTGTAATGTTAGCCATTGATATGCCAAAAAACAAAGCAACTCCCACATCTACATAACTATGTCAGGGTTCAAGTCCTTGGGTTTACACACAGGAGGTTGTGGGTTCAATCCTCAGGCTAACCCACATGGGGGGAATGTGCATATCTTCCTTGTGTTACCGTGGCTACTCTTAATTCCCCCAAAAAATGCATGTTAGGAGAACTGTTGACACCTACTCTATTTGTCTGTGTACAATATGTGTGTACCCCACCAAAGACCCATAGTTGCTTTAACAATCTCTGTTTATCTAAAGTATTTAATATAATTCTGCATTAGGGAACATTTTGTCGCCCAATTTACCAGCAACAGCACATGGGTCAAAATTTCTCAATTCCAGCCTTACAAAATAATTTCAGTTTGACTATAAATTAGTTACTTTGTTGTTTTTTACCGAGTCCAATTAACCGTATTAAACACAGTGTGTGTTTGACAGCTGATTGGCACATAATAATGTTCACAAACACGAAAAGAAAACAGCTTACCAATCCACATTATATAAAAGTGCTTAGAGAAGTGAGCGACGGATCCATATTGATTTGTATTGTTTGGTCTTTGTAGGAGGTCTAAAATATGTATTGTATAAAATAAAAGAAGAAGCCTTAAGAGATGATAAGTTCTTGCTCTTAAGTCTGTGGCCACAACACAACTTATTGAATGTACAGTGTAAGTAAGTTCCAAAGAACTTGATGATATGCTAGAGTTTCTCAAAATGTGGTGGTTGTGGTACTTGTTATTGGTTCCCTGGGCTGATCTGATTTCCCTGTGTGCTGATGTTCCAGGACCATCATTCTAGTTGTTGGTCCAATGAACCTTCACTCTAGCCATGGCCCTGGCCCTAACCTTAACCAGTTGCTATTCTTGGCCCTAACCTTAACATGAAACAGGGACCAATAAACCTTTAATATGTTTTTCATATGGAATGTTCCGGAATGGCGGCAACTTGGGGAAAAAGTGAGTTCACCAGCCAAAAGTCTAACTGTTGTTTTACTAATGTGTACATTAAATTAACATACAATGTGAGGTACATTCTGTAATGTTTCCTAACCAGGCTCTGACATTACCTACATGTAGCAGAGTGGTTGGAGTTTGTCAAAACTGTATTTGCAAAATTTTGTGGCCAATTCAAATTTTCCATTGAAAATATATTACGGTCTTGCCTCTGCTTCCATTCCAGAATTTAGAACTTTTTGTTTACAAACTTTGAAATGGTCAATATAAAACCCTAACCCTAACCAGTTAAAATCCTGCCAAAACTAACAACTTTAATGTTGGTCCTGGAACAACAGCATGATGGTTCTGGAACATCAGCAACACAGGGAAATCAGATCAACCGGTTCCCTATGGAGTCCTGGTTTAGCCCTAGGTTTAGTCCTGGTTCAAACCTAGATTATAACTGTTTTCTCTATCTTGTATTAGTTCTGTTTTTGTCATGGCTTACTCTTAGTTTATATCTTAGTTTAACCTTGGATTACTCATATATATATATATATATATGTGTGTGTTTGGTAATTTAGGCATATATATATATATATATAGAGTCTGAATGTTTTCGCCGCATTAGCGTGGGTTCTCTTGAGGCACTCCAGAATGTCCTCTCCGTCTTATTGTGGGTTCTCTTCAGGCACTCTAGAATGTCTTTGCTGTGTTACCGTGGGTTCTCTTCAGGCACTCCAGCTTCCTCCCACCACTCATGGGATGCACACAATTTCACTCTAAAGCGCTAGTGAATGAATGTGAGATTGTCTGTGCGTGGACAAACTGACCACTGTCCAGGGTGTACCCCGCCTAAGGCCCATAGTTGCTGGGATAGGTTTCTCCAGTCACCAGCAAACAGAAATAAGCAGTAGAAAACAAATTAATTCATAAATGCATCTTTAGATTCACTTTTGAACATAGTTGGTAGAATTCACTTTATCACAACACCTCCCACTATGCCAAAATATGTACTTTTTTACTGTTCCCTGGCCCTTTTGTGCAGGTGGACAGGCCATCACATCATAACAGCACCTCATTAATTCCGCTCCGTGGTGGAATGCACTTGCCTGACATGGAAATTAGCATGTCAATTAGCTCCAAGTGCTTTTGGCCAGGGCCAGATAGTATGTGGGCTGACATTTGCGAGTCCGCAGAGAACGATCGATGTTGGCCACATACGCACCGTTCTCAGCCAAAAGCACAGGAGTTGAGCGTGGCGGTCAGCGGTCGGACAGTTGGTCTGACAAATGTTGAGTGGAGGGGACAGGGGGTAGATCTGTTTATTAGCAAATGAAAGGCACAAAGTGTGACAAGGCGGGGATGGAGTTGGAGGACGTCCTGCTGACCTTAAGGCCTGTGGACAGGGGACAGAGGAGAGACTGTTTTAGTCCTGGTTTAGTTTTGGTTTGGTTCCACTTTAGTATTATTTCAAATTTGGTATAGTCCTTGGTTAGGTCTGGCTGAGTCTTGGTTTAGTCCTAGAACTGAGCTCTCTCAGATTTATTAGCAGAACTCACTCACTCACCACATATTCTAAACAAGAACCTGGTTTGGTTCTGGTTTAGCTCTGATTTTTTCCTTGGTTTAGTTTCTCTTTAGCCCCAGTTTAGTCTGGTTTAGAACTGGTTAAGTCCTTATTTAGACCTTGTTTAACCCTGGCTAAGTCCTTCTTTAGCAATCAGCCAAATCACACACATCAATTCAACTATTTAACTGGATTCGTCCAGCACTTAATTAGACTTGCTTTATTAGTAGGTTAACCCAGGTTTAACCCTAATTTAGATGGGGTTAGTCCTTTTAGCCCAGGTTTAGAAGTTGTTAAGCATGTATTTAGATTTGCGTTAGTACTAGTTTAACCCAGTATAGTCCTGATTTACTAAACACATGAGGGCAGCTACATTCAGACATCAACTTAACAATTTTATTCCAGGTTTAGTCCTGGTTTTGTGTTGGTTTAGCTCTCCTGGAAATAGGCTTGGAGGACATTCCGCTGGCCTTGGGTCTGTGGACAGGGGCCAAAGGAGGGACTGCAGTGGGCTATGTCCAAATACACATTAGAGGATTGGTTTAGTCTTTTACTGGTTTGATTTAAAGCAGTGCCAGAGATAGAGAGGACAATAGCAGAGGTTGGACAGGGCAAATCACTCATTTACATTTTGGAAACTATATGTTTCACCCTGAAGCAGTACAAGCAAGTGTACACAGCAAGAAGGTCTTGGGTTCATGTCAAGTGCCTTTCTGTGTAGAGTTTTGCATTTTTCTATCTGGGTGGGTTTCACCCATCAACCTAAAACATGCACAATAGGCTAATCCTCCAGCTAGGTACATCCTAATCAAGATCCTGGCTCAAGATCGCACACAGTATTGAAACGTATGTTAAAAATAAAAGCTGCACTACCTAATTTTGTGAAACATGCAACACCAAAATAGTTTGAATGATGCACTCCCCTGCTTCCCTCTGCCTCTGACAGTCTTCCCAAACCCCTCCCACAGTCTCACACATGGAGCACACACAGAGAACAAGAGCAGATTGGTTAAACAGTTGAGTGCCTTGCTCTATAACAAAAATCCTTTATAATACAGCCCACAGAGATACTCAAAATCTTTATGTTATGCTATAGTTAGAAAAATCCGGTAGTGCAGCTTCAATAGTAATTATATACAGCCTAAACAGCCTACCAATAATTAAAGTAAAAAAAAAAAAAAAATTCATATTCTGTGATTTAGTAATGGACAAATAAAAAAAAATGCTGTTGACTGTTTTTTCGGTAGTGTGCAAACATATCTTTTGAACAGTGTAGTCATAAATTATGATTGCAAAACACAGCTAGCAAATGCTACTGTGATATATTCAATAGTTGGGTTCAAATAGAGTTCCCACTGTTTTTGCATTGGGGAAAAAAACATTCAGCAAACAACAAGCCTTCTGTCAACAAACCTTTAGTCCAGTCCAAAGTTTTACAATAGTGAATATTATTTTTGTTTCCAATTTTGCTCGTTTTGGTTGACTTCCTGTGGGGAACAATAATAGTTGGACAATAGCAGTGATTGAAGTGTGATCAGCAGAGAATTGGACGAGAATTGGAGCAAAATGAGCAAATCAAAATATACCTTGGCGTGGTTGACATGATTTAGTGTTGTGTAGTGGCAATTGCAGTCCCAGTTGTATCACGGGTTCTCCTCAGGTACTCCACTTTCCTCCCGCTATCCAAACACATGCAATTTTTGATGTGTAGTAACTGCATTGTTAATTCAAAATAATATTAGTCAAGTAGAACTGAAAAACGGTCATCCAATAAATGACTTGAATAAAACTAAAAAATGTTGATTTGGTTGAAAAGCTAACTGTTTGGATTTGGCTGCACTACCTGATTTTGTGACTGTAAAAGTTATCGCCTTGACTCCCCAATTCTTTCCTTTATGACCCTCTATCACGGTCTCCCAGAAACCAGAAAGTATGTACACAAGCCAGGAAGTATGAGAATAACAAAGCAGAGATCTGGAGTTGACTTTTAATTCTTTAAATAAATATAAACAAAAACCGTTATAACACTCCGCACATGTATTATTGGCTGACTTTTTTAAAATCACAATTTTCTCTAAATGAAATGACGCTGTGTTGTTTTGGGTTTTTTTTTTAGATTAAATCTTACAGAGTGAGTAGGAAGAGGTTTTGCTCATGTAAGAGTACTGTTACTTCAAAATAATATTATTCATTCATCAAGTGTCTGGAGCCTATCCCAGAAACTATGGGCAGACAACCATTCACTCTCAGATTCATTCACTATGGACAAGTTTAGAATTTAATTTGACCAATTTCCGTAATTTCAGGTTTTCAGTTTATTTGTCATATGCACATTCAACACAGGGTCAAAAAAATGCAATGAAATGCTTTGGATCGGACTTTAGACTCACTAAGATAGTCATGAAGTACTAGTAGCATGCAATAATAGTACATGGTAAGAAAAAATATAATAAAAAGTACAATAAAAAAAGAAAAATACAAAGGTGCAGGTAGGATTTAAATAAGGTGTAAGTAGAGTATTTCACAGGTGGTAAAATACTTCAGATGAATTTTGTATTGCACATGATATAGTATTGATACATTGATACATTGATACATTCAAATGGTGCGGCAGCAGTAAACATATTACGTAAAGTGATTTAGTGCAGTATTAGTGAGAGTGCAGTATTATTGAGAGTTCAGTATTATTGAGAGTTCAGTATTATTGAGAGTTCAGTATTATTGAGAGCATTATTGAGAGTTCAGTAGTCTGACAGCTTGGGGTAGTAACTGTCTCTGAGTCTTTTAGTGCGTGCTGGCAGGCTCCTGTATAGTCTACCAGAGGGTAGCGGACGGAACATTCCTTTTGCTGGTCCTTAGTGATGCTGCATGCCTTATGCAGACCCCTGCTGTGGTAAATGTCCTGGATGGGGTGGGAGACCGCTGCCAGTGATGTCCTCTGTCGTTCGCACCACCCTCTGTAGTGCTTTTCGGTTCTAAACGGTACGGGAGACATACAGACTACACCCAGAGAGATCGTAGTTGGCTAGCATGAGGATCGAAGGTAAGAGCACTGACCACTCTGCCACCATGCCCTTCTCAAAATAATATATCTCAATTAGACGACGGTGAAGGTTGTCATTCATCCAGGTAGAGGTCATTCTGAAAGTTGAAAAAGGGCTTCTGGACAAGGTTTTGATTGTTGAAAAGCTTTCATCTGCCAATCCAGCAGACTTCTTCAGTTCTGGTTAGAAAGGTGGGTGAGCTGAGATTATAGGCTGATCCTTGGGGGAGTGGTAAACACCTGTTGGATGGGCTGTGCCCTACCATTAATATGCTAATGGGTATCCCTATCAATTGGTATTGGAGCTCCCTCTCTCTATTTTTCCCTAGTTTCAGCTGAAACTCACCTCTGTGGTCTGCAGTAAACAAGTCTCAGCTGTTGTTATAAATTCGACATCTCAGCACAATTTAAACCAATCAACACCATCAGACAGAGACTGGTCCACCCCAAGGACAAAATTCCCAGACATAAACAGAGCAATGTGGTGTATGCGATACAGTGTA
>JAVQKC010147107.1:0-19569 GCA_036025475.1 Philypnodon macrostomus | reverse complement strand
TATGTTGGGTACACTGTGGAGAATCACCAAGTTTCATTGCTCTGCCAAAGTAAGTGTGTCCAGGGTCCCATAGGGGTTATAAACATGGGGGCGCTATAGAGGCATTCTTTATTTGACCTCTGTAATGTGCCTATGTACATTAAATATACAATTGCCCAGATCACTGTGACAAAATTCATGCGGCTTTTGTTCAATTAAAGTGCTTCAGGGCAATTAATTAATGAAATGGATTGTCATTAATTGTAGAAGTACCAAAATCAATACAGTTCAGTGTCTTCATGATATGTACCTGTGTGTAATTTTGAAAAGATCCGGCAATTCATTTTTGAGTTATCATTCACACATGCGCACACGCGCACACACGCACACACACGCACACACACGCACACAGAGATGATTCCATAATATTGCAGAAATGTTTGTTTGGGCGACATAATGATTTATGGGCAATACACAAAAAAGTAACTTTTTTAAACTGAGTTTTCCAAATTGCTTAATTTTGTGTTTTTTTTGTTTTCCACATAAGAATTTCTGATTAGATAGTGTCCATGTTGCTGTGGTTACAGAAGGAGGTAAAATTTGCCACTCTGATGACGTTCCTAAATTGAGCAGTGACTGTAGTAAAATATGTGTCTGTCAGAGAGAGAGGTGGGTCGCCCCGCTGCGGCTGACTTCATCATCAATACCCCCCACACACATGCACACACACACGCACACATACCCACGCACACACGCACACACTCACACACGCACACACCCCCAACCACGCACACACACACACACCCACACACACACACGCACACACTCACACACGCACACACCCCCAACCACGCACACACACACACACACACACACACACACACACACACACACACACACACACACACACACACAGGGCTGAATAAGGGGGGCTTAAGTGAAGACGTGATTAAAGCAAGAAGCCTATCTAGCGTCTACAAGATCCTCTCATTTGTTCCAATTGCTTGGGACTATAAACAAACATATCCCAAGCTGAAGTTCACAAGAGGAAAGGCTTAATGAGAATGTATTCACTGGGCGTTCTGATCGTGTGGACTACTGGGACACAAGGGAAATGTACATTCTTTTTTCTTACCTATGACTCTACAAAGGGAAGAAATTGAGCTAAAAAATGAGATAAAATCCAGTTGGTTGACACAAGCAGTGGACAATATAACCAAAGATGTTTATTTCTGTATATGCAGTGTGTGCAGGATGAGCCATTATCAAATCAAATGAGCTGTAGCTGCATGTAAATCACAACACTACTTGAATGTCCTTAGCTCTACACATCTCTCTGCCAGTGGGTCTTCATCTGTTCATCTGTCTCCACTCTTCCTTTAAGCCTTCTCTTCTACCTTAGCAGTGCAGCTGTGTGTTTATCCCTTTGGAAATGAAGATTCTCTCACATCTTTATTCATTTAATTAGGTCACAAGGCACACTGGAGCCAGAAGATGAACTAGTCCTACACTGTCATCCCCAACAGCAAGGTGCATATCTGCCACAACTGCTATGTTTAACGGGCATCTTAATCAGACATTGTGTGATTTCTAAGGGTTTTTATATTGTTAACGAGCAATTAACCAACGTGACTACATAATATCATTGTTTCACCGATATAATTACCTGTGGCCTTGATATATTGCCACAATAGACTCTGCAGAAACTACACCTCAAGTCTTTGTGGGATTTCAAGCTTTGTCAAGTTGTACCCATTCTCTCTTTCCACAAAATTCATTTAAGTTCACATAAACCTGCTTGAGAACAGAATGGTGCAGCTTAAATTAATCATTGCAGGGTGAATGAAGCTTCCACAAAAGTTATTGCACAGACATGATATCTCTCTTCTTCAAAGTCTTTGTTTTTTCTTTTATTTGAGGCTTTTCCAAAATGCAAGTACCATTATAATAAAAATATTTAGGTGTGTGTGTTTCTATTTCTCACTATCAGCAGCAAATAACACCTTGCACTACTGCCCGTGTTTGAGTTTTTCAGTAATGTCTCGGAGTATGCCTCAAGATTTAATCAGTCCTGCTTCACTTCACTCGATCTGTTTCTTCAATTAGGTAGGACACTGGCAGCTGTAAAACGCTTGTTGCTGTACATAGGTTTCTTGGAAGAATAAACGCAGCTTGTTGAAAAGTCAAATATTTGTCTTGGGGGTTTGGTTCCTCTACAGAGCTTTGTGGTTATCAAGCTTCACGCCTAACAGTGGCTGCCTAAAGCTGAGTATTTACAACTGTAATGGATTTGCTCTTATCATGTCAAAACCTGAGAGGCAGTCTGCAAGATTTTATGATACTACATTGCATTAAACTTCAGCTGAACCCGCCACTCAGTTACATTTACTCAGTTACAGTGTCAGTCCTGGACACATCTATGGCCTGGACGTCCTGGGAGTGGATCCCTCTATCACGTGCTTCTCCCTAGGTTTCTCTTTTTCCCATAAATGTTTTTGGAGGGTCTAAGGACAGGGGATGTCCTGGGGAAGTCCTTTTTTGTTTGTGAGTCTACTGATTGTCTATTAACTTTGTTATTGTTTGCAATGACCTTGTTTATTGTTTACATACATCTCTTTTTGTGAAGCCCTTTGCAACTTTGTTGTGATATAGGGCTATACAAATTAACTGAATTGAACTGAATTTACTTAGAGTAACTTTTCAAATAATTTGTACTCCATAGAGTAGCTTTACTGCACAGTACTTTTTACTTTTATTTGAGTAATAATATTTTGAAGTAACTGTACTCTTACTTGAGTAAAATCTTGTAACACTAGAGAGAGTAAGAGTACTTTTACCCACCCAACAGCTTTATGTGAAAAATGTGATGATTAGTTGCACAATACCTATAACCACTAAAGTTTCAAATGAGTGGTGATCTGGTTTCTTGAATCTTAGGAAGAAAAAAAGAGAATATCCTGTGGTGAAAATGACTTACATAATTGTATATTATATGTACATTAAATACACATCTCGCTGATATTATAATTAGCATGATTGAGAATTTATTGTATATTATTTTCTTCCCTTAAAATGAAAATCAAACAAATGGCGGTCTCAGGTTTTATTTCTTTGTTTTTAACCAGTTGGGTTGACATGCATGTAGGTGTGAGACCTTTTTCCACCACATGCTGCTTCTCTTTTCAAATCACTTGCTTTTTAACACTAGTTCAGGAAGTGCACTGACAAAACATATCCAAACTGATACGAGACATTCACAGTTGGTTTAATGTGTTATGACCGCTTATTCTACAACTGTACAAGCTGCTTTCCTTTAGACTGGCTCCATGCTGCTAGCTGTGCTAATTTGTCCCTGCAGTCTCTTCCTGTTCCAGTTTCAGCACTTGGACTGCTATGCTTGCGTTGGCATCCCTGACACTATGCATCATGTATATTACATTTCTGTTCTTAGCTTAGAGATGCAAACGGTTTAAATTGGTTTAGGAAGCATCTTGAAGCCCATGTTGTAGTATTTGAACTCTTTATTCAGATTATTGAAAAGAATGACTTCATGACTTTGAACTGTTTGCTTTAACATTTACATAACAGGAAGAGTGTGGACTCCTGCTCCTACATGATCATGTTTCCTGTTTTATTTTGTTATGTTCTGTGACTACTTGTATGTTTTACTTCCTGTGTTTCCCTCCTGTGTTTCCTCCTGTGCTTCCTTCTGTGTTTCCTCCTGTGTTTACTCCTGTACTTCCTTCTATTTCCTCCTGTGCCTCCTTCTGTTTCCTCCTGTGTTTCCTCTCGTGTTTCCCTCCTGTGTTTCCTCCTGTGCTTCTTTCTGTGTTTCCTCCTGTGTTTCCTCCTGTGTTTCCCTCCTGTGTTCCTTCTGTGTTTCCTCCTGTGCTTCCTTCTGTGTTTCCTCATGTGATTCTTCCTGTGCTTCCTTCTGTATTTCTTCCTGTGCTTCCTTCTGTGTTTCCTCCTGCGCTTCCTTCTGTGTTTCCTGATGTGCTTCCTTCTGTGTTTTCTCCTGCGTTTCCCTCCTGTGTTTCCTCCTGTGTGTCCTCCTGTGTTTCCTCCTGTGCTTCCTCCTGTGTTTCCTCCTGTTTGATTTCCTGCCACACCCCAATGTGTTTCACCTGTGTCTCGTTGTCCCTAGTATTTAGTCCGTGTTTTCCCCTGTGCTTTGTTGGCGCAGTGTGTGCGTGTCATGTGTGTGTGTGTGTGTGTGTGTGTGTGTGTTGTGTGTATGTTGTGTGTGTTGTGTGTATGTCATGTGTGTCAAGTGTTGTGTGTGTATCGTGTGTCTATCATGTGTGTACCGTGTGTGTGTGTTGTATGTGTGCTGTGTGTGTATCGTGTTTGTGTATCATGTGTGTGTGTATCGTGTGTGTGTGTGTGTTGTGTGTGTATCGTGTGTGTGTATCGTGTGTGTGTGTGAGTCGTGTGTGTGTGTGGTGTGTGTGTATCGTGTGTGTGTATCATGTGTGTGTGTATCATGTGTGTGTGTGTGTCATGTGTCGTGTGTGTGTCGTGTGTTGTGTGTGTCGTGTGTGTGTGTGTTGTGTGCGTCATGTGATGTGTGTGTATCGTGTGTGTGTTGTGTGTGTGTCGTGTGTGTGTGTGTCACGTGTGTGTTACTGTTTCCCGGTTTAAGTTTTTGGTTCCATGTGTGGACTCCCTTTGTTGCTGTTTCCTTTTTAATTCAAGTTTTTCTTACACTTTCTGCATTTTGCTTCTCTCCCCCTGCTCCTGTCCCACCACATGACACTACATCACTGAAGTCTTTTGGCATCAGTTTAAACTACTGTACAAAAACGACTGAAAAAAGCATAACATAGCTCAACTTCTAAATTGTGCAGTAATCATTCCCAAGCAAAATCTTTCATTGTCTCAGTTTACGTAAGATAAGTCCAACTAGAAATGATGTGTGGCTTCAACTCCCACGGACTATTTCACATACAAATTAATCTCAAATACAGTTTAGGATGTGTAGGTAAAGCTGATACTGAAGCTGAAGTTTTTTTGCATTAAGCCAAAGGACTCATCTCAACAACACCATCACCCGCACCATCTTCATTCCTTCTATGGTCATGGTCATGGCATGTTTTCCAGCTCTAACAAAACAACAAAATATGGCACAGAGAAAGAAGTGAGCCTGTCTGGACAAACAGTGTGCACCAGAGGAAGTTCCTCTGCAGAGGTCATGGATGTGCTTGGACAGAGCAAATAGGAAAAGTGATGTATAATTGTCACATAATGGATTTGTATACCCTGTTTTTTGCAGCCAGGAGAAAATGGTTCAATGTTACACAAAGGTTGCATATTATCTGCATTACATCAATTATATAGACAGAAACTGGATTTTCTAGTGACCACAAGAGTTTTTTTTCCTCTGAAATTCTGAATTCTGAAAAGATTTAGATTGCCACAAACTCATGCCAAAAGTCTGTGGCAAAAGTATTTCAAAATCAAATCTAAAATCTGGTTTTGGGTGATGTCAGTTAAATCTAAGTGTTGTTCAGGGCAGTAAGTAGATATGTGATTGTGTTTAACCATTTGAGAAGACAATAGTTGTTCCATTGACTGTAAGCTGTTAGTAAGTGTCACATTCAGTATGCAGTGTTTACATACATACAATACATACATATTTTTGAGCATTTCAAAAGGTCACATTTGCATCTGTGCCTGTCTGAACCAATCATAGTGTATGGGAACCGCCTTTATGCATTAAACATATCAGACCTAATGTTTTATGGGGTGCAAGATTTCAGGAACCTGTCAAATCATTCATACAACATACAACATGAGCTTTAAGCCTGTGGATAGGTCAAAGCCATTCTCACATGGGGCAGCTGTGGTAATGATGCTGCATACTGTTCATTTTTTATTTACAGCAGTGTGTAAGTGCATTTTTGACAGGTGTCCACTGTTCGAGGAATACAGATGTCATTACTGCAGGTCAAAGAAGATTCAAAACTACAGTACACTCATTTACAACCAAGTGGCATACACAGCAGCAGATTCAAAGACTGGTCTGACACAAAAGAGTTGACATCATTTGGTCTTCATATTGAGTACAAAACTGGACAAACAGATAACCATAAAAGTTAATAATAATGAGATTTATTTCAGTTAGGTTGCATTTGGCATATCACAGGTTGTGTTTGCATTGCAAATTATGTGCTTCATGGTATACAGTATTATGCAGTACATATGTGTGTAAGTGTATATATTTATTTATACATAGGGTGGTCCAGATTTTTCATTAAGCAACAAAGGATAAAACAATAGCTTGTTTTAAGTTTGGAGAGGTAGCAGAGACTAGTCAGTTCATTCAAATGAATTTAAGTGTTGATGTTGTCTGATACACATAACAGTAAATAGGAAAGTCAACAAAGTGTCTTAAAATATGCGTCAGTGAATCGTGCATGTATACATTCTTCAAAGGCTATAGATGACGGATGTGCCATCTGATCAGTGCTGTAGCTGAATAAAACAGCCTGAGGCAGCATTGACTTAAAAACAGAGTCATCTGTGAGTCATGTTTTCTACAAAACACAAGTATTTTCTGGCAGCTGGACCTTCAGTTTCTATTTAAATTAGAATGAATGGGCGAGTGGTAAAATGGCATTATGGGAGGCTTTATAGTCCAGAACTGATGCAGCATCTCTGTGAAGACTTTATGATGTTACATCTAAAAAAAAGAGCTGACAAATGCAAATATAAGACCTGTTGAATACAAAATCAAACAGGAAGTGCCTTGACAATCACAGTATTTGACACGGACCCACAAAGACATTGAGGGAACTGGGAACACAAGTCTAGTTCTTCAGTGCCAGTGGGCATTTCTGTGCCCACGTTGCACACATGAATTCATCCATGAAGTCATGGTCTCCTAACATTATTTACTGAATTGCAGCTGAACTGTAACTTGGATCTAATGATTTTGGCATTTAGCATCATTTAATATTTATGTATAATTTAACACAGTAGCACTGTGGCATGGTACTTCAATGTTTGTGCTTGTATGCTACACAGCTAACGCTACTCTACACTTGGAACCAAAACTGAGTGGCATAGAACAACAGAACAGAAATACCCCATAGAGATCTGTGGGTCATTATTGTCATAGGAATTAGTCTTATCCATTATACTTTTCATATGAATATATGTGTGTGGCTGTGTTTGTAACACCCACACTCTGATCAGTGCCACTGAAGCCCTCACTTCCTCTGATGGACTCTTCCTGGTAGAACCACACAAAACACAGTGAAAATGATATCACCAAACATCAGTTATAATCAATAACTAAAGGAGTCCATTCATATTTGAGTGGGCTGTAATTCATGCTGTATGGCAGCCTTCCAGTGCCTCATCAAGACCTGAAAACATACAATCACACCAACGATCAATGTTTAATATATCCTTAATAATAGCAAATACAAATTCTAAAGACAACTATATTGTGCCAGGGCATTTGAAGCTAATGTACTTTGCCCAAGAAGATATTGTCTTTAAGAGGCGATGGAAGTAGCTCTGAGTGCAACTGACATACTTCCTAATAGTGCAATTGCAAAATTCTCACCCCTTATGTCTTTCTTTGAGGGGAAATATAAAAGCCTAGAGGCTATTAATCTTAAGTGAAAAAGCCCATAAGTCATTAAATCATGATAGATTTCATCAAAGATCCCATTAAGTCCATTAAGTCCATTAACTTTATCAAAACACTGTGAGGCACTTCATAAAAGTGCCTTAAACGAACTCAGTATTCTGCGTCTCAGTGGTGAAGCTTGACATTTACAAGTACAACACAAAAAAGCATTGTTCCATAATAAAAATGATTCTCAGATTATTTGAATATTTCTTTAACTTACTGGGATAACTTGCAGTTGGTAGTCCTAACAAAACGTCCCGTGTAGTGAATGTTACACCGGACCACGTTGTTGGTAAAATCAGACTCACGCACCAAGAATTTAGGATTCACCTGAAGCTGTAGGATGCAAACACAAAAGTTATACAGATCAAATCCTGCTTCATAAATGTTAGATTAGGCAACAGGTCTTGGATGACTGTGACTGTGTATTTTGTTGCTCACATTTCTTGTGATAAAATGCAATATGTAGGTTTAATTGGGACAGAGTAGATACAATAGTCTATACCAGATTACTGCAACCTGAGGATCTCAAGAGAAGCTTCCTGTTTTAAAATTGTAGTGACTCTATCTTTATTTCAGAAGCCAGATCAATTTATTTTTATGACTTTGTGTTTCTGTCCACAAGGTAACTCCTCAAGGTTACTCCACAGGGTTACTCCACACATCAGTCCTGCTCCTACCTTTAGTATGTAGTTTCCAGGCTGAACATCTGTTATATCGATCCACTGACAGTCAATATCAGCGTTGTATGTATCATAACATCCTGGACTCAGTCCCTGGATGAAAACAAATGGCACAAATGAACACTGATAGTGAAAACATAGCGAATGGTTTATGATATATAAACTAATCATGTGCTATTGTTTTTGTTTCTATTGATAAATGGCACAAATGGAAGTGATTTCACCTGAGTGTGAGTTGTGCAGGCGTAGCGCTTTAGGTGTCCAAAGTCACAGGTTGTGTCCTCCAAACAAAAGCTGGCCTTGTGTCCCTCGGCCACTTTGCGACCGGTGCTGACTTCCAGTAAATCATAATGACTGAACTCGTCCATGCTGTGGTAGTGTCTGAAAGAGCACAGGCAAAATCATTTGAACTGAGCAAGTTTTCTACATGAATATATTTTAATGGGGCACCTTAACTGACCACCTTAACCTAACTGAACACCTTAACTTAACTGAACACATTATAAAGGTTAAAGTGTCAATGAAAGCAAATTAATGACAACAGCAAAATTGCCAGAATAAAGTTGCTGAACAAGACTTTAAAAGCCTAATGATGTATAAATGCTGGTAGTTATATCATAACCACAAAAGAGACTGGAGGTGGCTAGTGTTTGAGCATGTGAGTGAGTTTACAATATGCCATTGTAGTGTCATTTGTGTTTGTCCAATTTCACCTTTGATGCACATGACCACCAACAGTAAAAGCAACAAAGGTAAAAGGTAAAAGCTTAGTTTCTATTCTGACACTCAGCTGAGTCTTACATCCTGGTATAAGCCCAATAAATACTTTACATATTTCAAATTCATTTGAAATTGAATATGTCTCAAGGGTCCAATGAAAAAAAAATGCATTTTATTCTGTAGAAAATGACACAAAAGGCAATATACTCTCAGATATTATTGGGCAAAATGTAGGGCAGATTTTTTGTTCAGTATCTAGGCCATCCAGCAGATATTTCCCCAGAGATGTCTTTGACACCCAGCACTGTGTTTCAGTAAACCATATTTCTGCCATCATACTTTAGACGATGTCTAATCCGATTGACAGAGTAAAAAACGTATTGATTTGTCATTTTGATCACACAGCCTTGGCTTTGCGCCTCTTGGGAACCACTGTGTAAATTCAGACTGATGCCTGAAAGGCTACAATGCTGCCAATCTCTGAACAGCCAATCCACATTCCTCTAAAATGAGCATAGTGAACTTGATACCAGCAAAGAATGAAGCTGAAAGTGAAGTTAGAGCTGATAAACATGAAAAAAAGAACAACTATGTATGCCCTATAAGAAAAGAAATAGTCCACTGAAAGCATTTATCTAGTGAGCATAGACCCAGTCTATATATGTAGTAATAGTTTTAGTAGTAGTAATCGCATTTTGAGTATGTAATAAACAAAATTATATGTACAAATACATGTAAAATAAATTCATAGTAATCGTCCCGTGAAATGTATGCATTTAAATGATACCAATTACAATAGTATAAAACTTTGACAAATGAACCAGACCAAAATATGGACCAGTATCTAAAATGCCATTTTCATACATCAGTTTAGAAACTGTCCAGAAAGGATATTTTTGGCAACAGTGTGCGTGTTGTTGTTGTTATTGTGTATTGCAGCCACAAGGGGTCACAAGTGAGTCTACTCCTTATGCAACTCCAAGCCTGGATAAATGGAGTAGGTTCAGTCAGGAAGGGCCTTGTATCCTCCCATCGTGTCAATTATCTGTGCAATTGCTTGTGTGACTGTAATTGTATGATGGTTGCTTCTACTTTCTGCAAACGAATTGCCCTTCGGGGACCTAATATAGTCAAATGTGAAGTCTGAAGTCTAAAGTCTGAAACCTAAGAATCACTGCAGACTAGGAGGCATATGCTATGGCACCAGATTGCACTATTCTCCTCTAAACCCCTATAAACGTGACGTAAAAGACAAATACAGCCACTTACATTCCTAAGTGTACACATATTGAATGCATTCCTTTAAGATAAAATCAGGCTCGACACAGGCCCTTAATGCGTCTACACCAGATTCACATTTACATTTGAGAATGCAGCCAAAAAAGCAGGTCAACTGATTTGCTGGGATCTGTTTTATATTACTGACTTACTGATGACAGCTGTGCCATTCCCATGTATGTCGCGGTCTGTTCGGCATGAAGTCAGCAGTGCCCCTGTTCTTCACCCTCTGAGGGAATCGCAACAGCACCCTTACATCATAGTCAGTGGTCTCAGGGGTGTAGGCGGAGCTAAACAACAGAAAGAGAATTTTATTGTTTCAAATATATATCGCTACTTTACTGTACACTTGCCTAAAACATTTGCACATCACTGTATGAGGTCAAAAAGTGGTCAGAGAACTGCACAAAAGAATGTATTGCCTGATTCTCAACAAGAAAAAAAATGAAGCAGAGCATGTGTTTTTAATAATTCAATAAAAGAGGGATTTTACTGAATGCACTGATTCAACACAAGGAAGGTGTTGTACGATTCACTCTTGAGGCTCCCACTACTACTATGGCTGATGTTGACGTTGGAATGTTATGTGGTATTACGGTAAATTACACCAAAGAATATGTTGGTGATTGCTGTGAGTGTGAACCCAGACAGAATATCAAAGGGCTCTGAGCAATGACTTTGCTTGTGTTGAAGTGAACAAACATAACGTGGCAGTATGCCAATTATGCATTTTATTTTGGTGGGCTTTGTGGGCTGATGGCCCGTGGCGTGTCTGCGTCAGGTGCTGCATAGTGGGCGTGACGTGGAGGGTTCTGGGGTCCTTCCTCCTTCATGTATGGGACCATTGCGCTCTGAATTGATGGCTTCTTGTGATTTTGGTGCTTCAATTGGACCTTCTTTGAGGCTTTCCTGTAGCCTCTTCAGTTAATGAGGTTTACATGTATAGACTTATTCATAACTATAAATGATGTCATGTCTCTGTCCCATATTTCAGTTAACAAACTTTCTGAACTTTCTGAATAGGATAAATCTAAGGTTCCTGATCCTGAGCTATACTAATTTGGGTTCACTCATACAAGAGGAGCATTGGGGACTGCACATCTCCATCAAGCTACTGCTCTCCCCAGAGGAGAGGCAGTACAGCAAACAATAAAAACCTGAAATGAAAGTAACCAAGGGTAGTGGCTACAATGTGGTGTGTTGTTCTGAAGCCTTAACGTTGTTTTATTTAAATTGTGAAAATGTAAATATATATGTATAATTCAAAGGTTTTCAAAATAGGAAGATGATCAAATTGTTATAATAAGATCTATTATAAATGACCTGGTAACAGCTACAGTCTAGTCAGATGAGTTCAGTAACAAAGCAAAAATTTAAAATGCGCATATGCACAAATGCACAACATCATTTCTTTTGCACCTCCGGGCCAAACTAGCTCAGGGAGAGTGAGTTGCCCACTAACTAGACAGTGACCAAGACACTTCAACACACCACCTTTGCTCACACTATCAGCAGTGTGGATTACTCAGTTGTAAAAGGCGTTTGGGTACCTATATACATCACAACACATTATGGTTTTGTAAATAGATACTGTACATGTAAATCAGTGTTAATAATTGGTTACCTAGACAGGCATTTTTCCTCTGCAGCACATCTGAGAGAATACATGTGGGCTCTTTGGATGTAGGTGGAAGCCTGAACATAGTTGGGATCTGGAACCAGGTCGGGCAACCCTGTGATAGATAGAGACAATATTATAATGATCTGAACAGTTGATTGATATTTTTATACATATACATAAATATGACAATTACATAGACATCAACATTTATATTGGTATGTTGCCTCCATGTTTATGTTGTATTATCTAATATCTATTATAGTTTTAACTTAACCTCGGTGCATAAACAGGGCCCACAGTTCAGGACTAGGTCGCAGTGGAGAAAGCTAATGACCACTAATTGTATAACTAACTGTATTGTGAATTCCATATTATTATCACAGCTTTTAATGAGGCACTTTTGCTCTGTAGGTCTTTAAGTCAGAGCAAGTCTAGCTGAAAGAGCAAAAAAGGTCATTGTGTTATTCCTGTGCAACCTTTGTAATAGAACTATGGACAGAGATCTTTTTTACATGTGCACACTATGATAATGTTGCCTTTGGGGATTAAAATGCAGTTTTAATAAATGTTTGTTTTTAAAAACATTAGTACGACAGAGTATATAAACAAGCCAGGGGAACACAGTAGAGAGCTTGTCTGCTGTTTTTAAAATAGGCCACAGACCAGACATCCAGTGACGCCATCAGAGGAGAAATAACTCTTTGTTCTGGGGAAAAGGACCAAGAATACATTTGCACATTTAATCGAACAACCTAAAGGATGGTAAGCACAAGACTGACTCCAACTCTTTCCTAATACAAATGTATACCAGCAAGATTCTGTTGAGCCTCCATTTGCAGACACTCAAACCTAACATTTCAGATACAGTCAGACTGTTTTGAGTCATGTCAAGTTGTCTCCATGATGGAAATTAATATAAAGAAAACTAGAATTCAGCCAAATATACAATACAATCTTTTGAAGTATAACACAGATAATTTCCTATTTTATCTTTGCTCACAATTTTGCGGTTAGGTAATTGACCTGTTCTAGTTTAAAGGTAACATGCTCATAGCTCTCTGCAGCTGACACACAGGGCAGAGAGAAGGCCAAGACAAACTGTGTAAACACTAAAGACTAGTGTGAGAAAAGCCGAGGTTTTCCTACAGTCCTCTCAGCTCCATTGCTCTGCTTCCACTCCAGATAGACTTTGTTCTCAGTGCCCTAATCTTTTGAAATGTGAAATTGGGTCTCTTTCAGAGGGATCAAGTGTATTGAGAAGCCAAAGCTGATCAGCTCCCGACAGCATGTGACAAAGCCACACATTACACTCTAAGTGGGGCACAGAGAAGAGACACAGATTCTCACCAGGCTTTCATACCATCTACCTAATACATGAGAACAATACTCTTCTAGACTCTATATAGACTATAAACTATATATACTGATATTCTGATAATATATATAGAATAAAATGGTAAATGCTAGGAATAACACTGATTATATCATATCAGACCACCTATATAAGATTTAACTACCCTATTGTGGGACAAATAAAGGTTTGGCCAGTGTACACATATATGTTATATGTTCTTTAAACAAAATGTAGTTAAAAACAATGGGCACAAGTTTATTATTACATTTTCTCTTTCGTTAAAACCAGTGCATTGTCCTTTTGGACACACCATTTCTGCCAGTAAAACACTGACTAAATACTTCTCTCTAATTTCCTGTAGCTGAAGAAATGCACCCCATGTGTTAAAGGGACTTTCCATGTTCGCCCTCCCCCCAAGAGCCACTGTACTCCCAGCTCTGCTTCACTCTTTAAGCTAATAAGCCCCCCTACAACCACCACCCCCACTCCAGTCACAGGTCCCAGGATGAGGTCACCACTACCTTTACTCAACTGCACGCCACAGTCTAGAAGTGCTCCCAGTCCTACGAAAACACAGTGCTTCTTGTGTGCACTTACCCCATACTCTGGCAAGGTTTGCTCAACACCTGGTTTCAATAAGGCAGCATGCAAGTGGAAAAAAGATGAAAGATTGTGTCCACTTTGCTGACAGAAAAATACATTCCCTTTTTCAACTCACTTGGGACTTTGTCATGAGTCATGAATGAAACAAAAAAAAGATCCTGCCTTGTGAAAGATGACTTGCATAGAGATTAACATTAGCTCTACTACTAAAGATTTACATTACCTCTCTGCTCCGGTCGGTAAACACTGCCATAGTTAGTATTTGGGTTTTCAGGGGCTGAATTGGGAGAATTTCTTCCTGGAGAAACAGGCTGCAAGAATGGGGGCTGTGGTCTTCCAAACGGGGGGAACTGCTCATACTGAGGGCTCCTGATTGGTGGTTGACCAGCTGGTATGATGCCTGAAGCCTGGTTGGCATCACCAATAGCAGGACTGGCCACAGCTGGTCCAGAGTTCCCATTGTAAAGACTGTGTGTGTATCTATGGTCCAGACTGTCTGAAAATGGTGGCTGGGCAGGTTGTTGAGCTGCTGCGGGATAAGGTCCAGATCCATAAGGCGGGTAAAAAATGTATCCATCATCAGTAAAGTCAGACGGAGAGACAGGGAGGATTGGTGGCAAACCAGGTCCATATATGCCTCCTGTTCCATAGCCTCCACCAGGAACAACAGGCTGAAAGGGTGGTTCAAAACTCCTGACTGGACCCTCCCCATAAGTAGGCTCATAAGGTACAGGTTGGAAGGGTGGCTGTGGAGGAAGGGGGTATTGTGGGTATAACGGGACATTGTAAGACGATGAGGATGATCCAGTAGATGGCCTAAACCTAGAGCTTGTAGATCCCTGGAAGGTACCACCACCACCTGTGCCAACCGCCGTCTGTCTCCAGTTATCAGGCACCTGTCCAAAGCCAAAAGGATGCCTGGCCTGTCCACGCACAGTGTCAGAGGAGCCTCTTGAAGGAGCTTGTCGCCGGACATTACCCCCCTGACGTTGACGTGTCAACCTTGTGCCAGAATCTGCCAATACCACCCGAGGTCCCCTGTCCTGAGAGCCGGCGCCTGCAGGAACATACTCTGCTCCACTATTTAGCAAGCTAAATACCTGACCGTTGTTCTCCCACTGAATGACCTGCCTCCATGGAGTGTCCTGACCCTGGCCTTGACCCTGTGTCTGTGCAGGAGCCTGAGCCTGCCCTATTTCAAGCAGGGTGAATAGTAAACATGCTAAAACAAAAGGCACCATAGTGGCTCCAAATGCAACATGCATTTCACTGCTCGAAACCCTTCCACTCCACCAGCAGCTCAAAACTCAAACCACCTGTTCTGTCGACAAAACAAAAACATGTGTGTCCTCCGGCGACAGGTTCGGCTTGAGTCTAAGTATGGAGGCAGGGTTGAAGTTGGTTCAAAGTGCATTCAGGATCTCACATTGGAGAGTGACATGAAGCTTCAGAAGACCATCAGATTCCGTTACTGTCTGTCAGTGCCAAAAATATGCCTTGATTTCTTCTCTGTTTGCTGGAATGCATTCAGTGCCTGTGCATAGCTCTCTAGAAAGAAGTGCAGGTCCACTGCATGACTGCTAGCGTCTATTTGCGTGATTACTTACAATGGGCTGTGAAAAAATCTGAAACTTTTTAAGGAGGTCCCACATGGCCCTAGTGCTAGCAATGTTTCCTTGACCTTCAGCAGCCAAGACTGCATTGATTCTTTGGAAAGGTATCAAGTAATACAGTAAAACACATTTTTACATGAAATCACTTCAATGCTTTACTAATTGTGTAGAAGCTGTAGAAAATGACGTGACGATGAGAAATTACATTTGAATAATTGCTACCAGCAGCTTCATGTGGGGGGAAAGATAATGAAATGATGCAATTTGCGCAGCAAGCCACTGACAATTTTAGCTAGAAGCTCATTTTAAAAGTTTACAAAGATACAAAAGGCATTGTCCAAACCCAGGGCTAACTAACATGCAACATTACTTCATTGTGTGCTATCGTGTGAGTCTTCTGTTTAGAGCTTTGAGGGAATTCTGGATTGCATACTCCTCCTTAAAATATCAAACTGAGGTCAATTAGGAACATGTTTCAAGGCCCACTCCCGCCCCATCCATCACACACACACACTAGCACATACACACCTCTTTTCTCCACCCATATTCCCCTTGTTACTTGCACAAAACTCTATACACAAAGGAGGGCATGTATGCATGGATATCTATCCTGTAATAATTGTCTTTTTTTCTTAGAGGAGAATAAAATGGGAAGGTTGGCTGTGAAATATAGGAAATATGTGTCCCCATGAACCACTTTACAGCATTGTGACTAAAGCAATACAATACCCAATTTTATCTAATTCTAACTGATTCTATTAACACAATAATGGTAAAATTGTATGTTTATCGTTTGTCTCAAGGGTTAGTAAATCTTACTGCAATAAAGATATGTAGAATTTGACTTCCATGTGCCTTGTGGACGTTTAAATAATACTCTATAAGAAATCAGATATGCCTCTTGTCACATTTTTACTTCACAGTTAAATGATAGTAACCAAGTGACCCTGTAAAGTGGAAAATAATGACGAATTGATGTCCCATCAATGAAGCATTCTACTGAGATCAAGTGTGAGGTATAGTTGTTTTTTTGTCTGACTGCTATGTATGTATGTCTCCTGTCTGCAGAAACACTGTGCACTCTGTGAAGTTGGGTGAAAGAACGCATTGATGTGACATGGGAGAAAAGCCCAGCGAGCAGGCTTCATGCTGTGAGCAACCTTTAACAGCACAGAATCAAAGATAGAGCTGCTCATACACTTAGAGACACTTTCATCTTCACAGTCAATATTTATCAATACACGGTTCACATTTGTTCTTACGTGAGAGATTTTCTTCAATAGGAATCATCTTGGGTGGAGATAAAGCTTTCAGAGGGATTGTGGTATGTGGGAATAATATGTTTTAAAAAGAAAAATCACTCAACAACTCCAGATAGTAAGTAGAGAGAAGCACTGGGAGAACTACACAATCATTTTGGAATGGTAAAGATATGCCAAGATTAGAGCTCTTATAGTTATATCATCTTATAGTGATCAAACCACAAAACCTGTATATCTCATGTAGGACATTTAATAGTGAGTATACTCCTCAAGAACAAATCTAGCTATGCCCTAATTCATGGGTGACACACAGTATAAAATATGTGCTTTTTTTCATTTATTCATCATTTATTGAAAAAAAAGCTATATCAGCTTTTTTTTTCAATAAATGATGTCAACTGTCAAATTTGTAAAAGGATGGGTTTTTACCATATTTTATTGTGAAGAAGTGGTAAAGGTGATATAGCTGCAGTTTCAACCAGCACATAAAATATACATAATGCAAGCTCAGTTCAAACTTAAATTCCATGCATATCATGTCAGAACAGCGTTTTACACTTGGTTTTAGAGTTTCCCATTTATATATGTATTTGTAACCTGCTGCAAAAACATTCACAGTCTGCACAGTCTGCATTTATGTGGAGCATTCTGAGACCATGCTATGAGTCCAGTGTTTCATCTGTCATCATTAAAGTAACATTAAAATGCATTCATTAATTAATTAAAATCCATATGTTTGAGACAACAAGGCTGACAGCCATTTTGCAACAAGACAAAAGTTACATTAATATATCATTAAATACAATGAATGTACTGATAATGTCAGTAAAATACAATGAAGCTAGAGCCTTATTTTGAACATTTTATGCAATATAAGGTATTATGGAATTCTGCCTGTGGGACTGGGCTCAAAAATATTTTGTTAACAGAACATTAAAACTTTTTTAATGGCGTTAATAGTCTTTAACACAAACCAATGCAAGGTGTTTTGATGCATTTGAGTCTATGCATTGTACCACCATCTCTTCATATGAGGTTTTCCAGCTATAAAAGCTAATGTATTTTCATGAGTCATTTAAAGCAGAACACACAGCTCAATTGTGTAATAGGCAAAACTAGAAAACCCACACTCCACCATACAGTGGAGTGAGGTCTTCAGTGGGTGGATGTCTTTGACCTAATGGGGTGGAAATTCAGAGTTATAGATTATGGAAGAGGGTACATAATTGCCCTACAAGACACATCTGACAAAGCAGGCCCTCCCTATAGCCGAGTGACCCCAGAGGGGGTCATGAGATTGATGACTTGCTCAAGTTAGCTAAAGGAAGAGGAAAGTGTGGGGGAATCTCTATAAATAAGTACATATCTCCAATATAGGGATATCACAATGTCAATTTGTACAGTCACAATTATTGTGTGATGAGTATTATGGTTATTGATTTTCCATTTAGTGTTTTATTCACACTTTTATTCAACTAACTTCACTAATCATACATTGGCATATAAGTATGAACAATTGTTTTAAAAAAGGACAGCACTACTCATTGAACTTAAGTTACATCCAGAAACTACACACATATCTCACGCGTCATGTTTATAGTTATTCTTCTCATGTTCCCTTTACAAATAGGGAATAACGTCTGGTTACTTTCTATGTCCATTTGGAACTAGACTGCACCATTTAGTCTCCGCACATAGTGATAAAACTTAGGGGAGCATACATCTGTCCATCTGATGTGCCTGTTTATGTGCCCGTGCATGACCTGTCACCCTGATCGCACATGCAAACTACAAAGGCACATCCTAATTTGAGCCCGGTTGTCAAAGGAAAGTGGCCTTTTGTGCACATAACCCTTAACCTTAAGGGAAGGACACTGGGGGAACATACAATCTAAATCAGAGATTAAAATTCAAACAGGCCTGTGGGGCTCACTAATGACTAAGGTGAGCCTGAGATGCTGCTTTGAGTCTCCTTTGGAATAACAATTAGGTTTCTCAGGGACATGGAGATAGAGGGAAGTGACTGGCATAGTAAAAGCCTGCTGCTTGTCTGTGGGCACAACAAGCACATGCAATTCAGTGCAGAGAAAAGAGAGTGAAAACGATTCAAGATGGCTTGGTTTTTAGGTGAGGATGAGATCCTAGAAGGCTCACAACACAGTATTTTTTAAATATAATGTTTATTAACGTATAAGGACCACTATTTAGAGAGAAGCTGCTTATTTGTCTTGGTATGTTGAGTTTAAGAAGTTCACTACACCAGGAATAAACTAGGTCTAGACCAGGACAGGATTAACCCAGGTTTATACCAGGGATAAACCAATCCTAAACATCACCTTGCATCTTCTTTCAGCGTATAATGGTCAGAGATAGAGATCTAAAAAAGAGATAAATATATGTAGTGCTATCGTGACCAGGGTTGTACGGGTTATTTCTCTCTACATATACAGTAGATCACAGAATAACAAGCAAGCATTAAGTGTGCTAAAGTATGCATGGTACCGGTTTTTCACCCTGTGTGCTCTATGTTTACATGAATATGAATATTGTCTTATCATAGTGAAACTAATAGGACCTCTTATTTCATCTTTGAATAGTTCTGACCTCCAGTTATTATTATTATTATGAATGGGTGTGACACTATTAGATAATAGAGATGTTTTGTTATTATATTGGATTATTATTCCATACACAGGTTTCAGGTTTCAGGTTTCAGTTTATTTGTCATATGCACATTCAACACAGGGTCAAAAAATGCAATGAAATGCTTTGGATCGGAAGAACCGTTAGACTCGCTAAGATACTCATGAA